>CATLOQ010000005.1:0-16627 GCA_950022295.1 Bromus sterilis
CCGAAGTCGCCTCTTTGAACACAATGAATGTTTCAACTTGGAAAACTTTCGACGATCAGAAATGCAAACCGAATTGAGTTCGGGTTTGAATTGATTGTTTTGTGCGCTAGTTTTGGTGGTGGTGATGGCCGCGACTGGTTTGTTTCAATGAACAGAAAGAATCGTGCATTCAATTATGGACAAGGTCCAATAATTTGAAATCGATTTGTGTGTTGCAACAACAACAACAACAACAACAACAACAAACAACAACAAACAACCGACTGAATATACGTTCGTAGTTTGCAAACGCATCGTCCATAGATGATGATTAGTCATCTCAACAACTTCAAATGTTTCGAATAGTTAAATAGTGATGAGCAACAAAATCAACGATAGAGGAATCTTCCCAAAGCACACAAATGCCCGAAGCTCATAGATGCGCAACCCGTGGCGTTGAGGTGCAAGTGATTAGGATGGTTGGCTCAATTGCAGCTGGCCAATTTTAGCCACCATGCACACTAACTGAAGCACCTGGACGGAGACGGTGGGGCCGGTTTCGAAGCGGAGGGGGGAGGGGGTGGGAGCAGCCCGCTGTTGAGTTTGTTTGCTTTCGCAAGTTTGTTAATTTTAACGACGGGCTGCAACTTAGAGCTCGGTGCTCATCTCACGAGCGTCCAATTGGCGTGACGCTTCTCAATCTAACAAGTGTTCGCTCTGCCCTTGGCAAGCATAATAAGTATCGACATGCGGCTTTGGCGCCCATTCATATTGCTTTATAGAGAGAGAGAGAGATGATTGTGTTAATCGTTGCTGATTAGGAGGCGCATTAACAACGCGCCAAGGTGATGATTGGAATTGGTCGGCCTATCGTGCCGGCCAAGTGTTGTTAGCGCGCCATCATCGCCATTAGCATCAACGTGCTGCTGTTGCTGCTGCTGCTTATGCTGATCCAACCACTACTTCCAACAACAGGCCATTGCATCGGAATGGCTTGCTGCTTGGTGTTCGTTTGTCCTTCAACTGGATGATCTCCATGAGGATCATTTAAGTGGTATATTAACGAGGCTGCTCGCTTGAACGGTGAATACAAAGCACTGTTTTTTCTTCTTCTTCTTCTTCTTCTTCTTCAGTCGTCTCTCAATTGAGAGTTTGCTGTTGTTGTGTTGGCGTCACACAAACAAACAACCAAAGATAGCAAAGTCGTGCCGGGTTTCGACTTGTGCTGCTTTGGAATAATGATGATGATGATGATGATTATGATTTGCGCGCCCATGTTCAAAGTGTTCAAACTTGGCGGCTTGTTGGATTTGTTCGTGTTTGCAAGTTGCAACCGAGCTCACCTGTTGTTGGCCGGCGACAACGCGCAACGCTGATGATCTCATCCTCAAGCTCGTCCTCAAGCTGCAGGTGCGAACTTCGTAGTGCTTCTTGTTGGGCGTCTTTGTGTTGGCTAGGGGCCGTCTTGGTCGTTTCGTGTCGTATCCAGCTAACACTTGCGTTGACGATGATTGAAATGGTTGCTTACTTTGCGCTTGTGGCGCCCACCACCGTCACCTGATGATTGTCTCTAACGAGTCTGATTTGTGAGTGCCAGACGGGCAAGACGGCGCTCCATGAGCGCGCTCGCTTGCATGTCATGAACAAATTTGCACCCCACAATCACCATTTTGTTAACCAGAAGCGCAAACGATCCTGATGCAAGTTCGTTTCATACCAGTTCGTTGCAGTCAAGATTAGATTCTTGGCCAAGCCAACGCCGGTTGGTGTCTCTAGTTAGCGTCATTGATTATGTGCAAGTGTGTGTTAGTGTGCGTTGAGTCATTTATTTATTTTATGCCCAACAAGTGGCTAAAATGCTTCTCGAACATGCCGCAATAAAGACAACCACCAAAAGTGAAAGATCTTCGTGCGCCGAGCCGACGGGACCAAATGCTAAAAGCAAACTCATGAAGAACAAGGCCCTTGTGCTCTCTGTCTCTACCTATCCAAGTGTTGTTTTGGCCGCATAGTTTTAACATCACTTAAATGGTTTTGCTCACACAAACACAATGACCAATCAACATCATCATGTTTATTTATTATGGCCCACAATCGAGGCAAGCCAATGCGGCCGCAAACCAATCTGGAAGTGTGTTAGTTTAAAACGATGTTTAAACCAACACAACACACTTGCGCTCGTTTTGGGCAATGAAACTTTGGCCAGATATTTCTCTTCATCAATCTCCGTTTTGATTTCGGTATTCACGACCAATTGCGCGCGCCCAACAAATTTAGCCAAACTAATCATCGAAGACCAGCCAAAAACAGCCATAAAATCTCTCTTGAGTTGTATCACGCGCCGGTTTCCATTCTTGTCAGCTTCAAGAATGGTAATCTGGAGCACCCTATTCTGTTGTTCTAATCATCGTAATCCATCTAGCGCATTGAGGCCCTCAAAGTTCTCTCTGCTCAAGAGGGTCTTTTTCAAGGGGCAGAACCCCACCATCAATTCATCATTTTGGCGGGCCAAGCGATTGCCATTTTTGTTGGCGTTGCGCAAGACAAACACAAGCCAATGCGAATGATTGGACTCGATCGTGGTGCTTGTTTGTGTTCACGGTGCGATCATCATCACCCAAACCAAACAGGCTCATGGCGTCGAGTTGAGCGATGATTTAGCGCGATTGCACTGAATTGTTAGGTGCACTTGTTGCAGGCAAGTGGTGTTAAAACTAACACCATCACGAGCAGACGACAGGCGAGAATTTTCCAATTTCAAGGTGCGAGCAAGTGGTCGCAACCGCCGCCGCGTCGAATGGCGGCCATGAAGGCAACGATTACGATCCGACAAAAGCGTCCACTTACGCCGGCGTTCAAACACGACAGCGACCAAACACCGCCGCCAACTAAAACAACGAGCTTCAATTTGGCGCGACCAACAATCTACTCTAAACGAAGTTACTTCTGTCTCATGGCGCAATAATAAGCTGTCTTTGTGTGCTCTCAAGTGTTGCCGCTTCGAGATCAAACCAAACGCTGTTATATAACAGGCAACAGATTTCAAATGCACCAAAGAGGCGCCGGACAGTCTGTTGCGTCGCCGTCTTCTAATATGGATGATCTAGGCGCCCGGCATTGGTTGTATCTTGTATCTAATCGCAACAGCAACAACGGCAACAACAACAACCACTACTCGAGTCTGCGATCTCGCTCGCCACCCATTTGCAGCTCCCTGGCAGCACTTCAAAATTCAAATCAAACTAACGAGCGCAATCTAAACTTGTTATCAGTTGCTCATTATCTCGTCTTGGTGGTGTTTTTAAGCCCTCACATAGTTCGAATTAACCTCCGGCGGCCACTTTTTCTCTTACTCTCTGTTGGCCGTTTGCCTGCCCACTTTCGCCTCGCCACCAAATCGGCCCAATAATATTAATGATAATCGTTTGAGGGTTGTTCCAGCCGACGCGTTTGCCGCGGCCAGGCCGAGTGTTGAGTTATTATTGTTAATATAAATAATCATAATCGGCGTAATCATCTTTTTGCTTCCTCGTTCTCGTTCGAACAACACACCGGCGAGGAACTTTAAAAGTATGGCTTTGCTTGCTAAATGCGGCAGTAATGGTGATGCAAAATTAAAGGGACTCCTCTCTCTCTCGCTTTGAAAGCGGCAGCTTTCAGAATTGGGCGGCCTTTGTTTTTGTCGGCCGATAAGAGAGAGAGAGAGAGATAGAAGAGCGTCGTGTACATGAACACGCTCTTCGAGAGTTGCGCAATTTGTGTGTTCAAATTGCACCCAGACACTGAACAACACTTGTTAGCCACAACAAACAGAACTAGGCCCGTGCTCGAGCTAACACTAGCCAGCCAACATCACTAGCCAGCCAACTCTTGCCGCCGCCATTTAGAGCTAAACTCGAGTAATTTTTTGCCACAATTTAACATTTTATCTCTGTGCCTTTCACAATCTTTCTTTCTCGCTCGTTACTTGATTGCTCTGGCCAAACAGCAAAGGCACACTAACAAGCCCAATCACTTAACTAAAGAGCCCCTTGCGCTGTATGATAAAAAGCCAAACACTGGGACTGGGCTGCCGCAACGGGGGGACTCCGGCGATGGCGCCTGTGTGCTTATCGGCCGTCAGATCAGTATCTCACAGGCGGCCACAAACGACTTGGTTGAATTGTTGAGAGCGACGCAACGCGAACAACATTTAACGCAACTAAAACACAACAATTGGTCGTCATCATCGTAATTGTAATCATTCGCCTAATCAGAAGGGAGGCGCGCGCGCCCACTTGGTCAGTGTGTTCGTTCTCGCCTCGTTTGCACGATCTTCGCGCGTTCGTCTCTGTGCAAAGCGCAAATTGCGCAATCAGTGCGAGAACAAAAATCGCTCGCCAGAGGGCCGCGCGTCGTCTCGCTCGCCAAGTTTGTCTTTTGTAACAAATGAACTAGACTCACGCCTAGTCTCGAACGAGCCTGTCTCAGATTGATGGACAAAACCCCTTAACGAGACTTGTTTGCTGTTCAATCGATGATTGCAACAACCGCAAAATGTGTCGGCTCAAATCGAGCGTTGAACAGTGAACTCGTGAACGAACCCGTTGATTTGTTTGTCGAAACAATCTCTCGTTTGATCTCGATCAACTTCAACTTGTTAACATGCCAACAACAAGCTTCATTGGCAGCTAACGAGCATCGAGATCAAATGGAGCGACCAACTCGAATTGCTTGCGGGCGCAAATTTGGGCCAACAAGCTCTAGCTCGAAAAACAATCAAAACGGCGCGTCAATCAAGCGCACCGCGACGAGCAATAGCGGAAGAGGCTTGCAAGTTTGGCCCATTTCAAAAGCTAGCTAACTCACAACTTGGCCTTGCTCCAAATTGGGCTCCAAATTTGAAACAAATCTCTCTCTCTATCTATCTTTCAATATGGGCAAAGTTTGCCGACGTCCGCCAGTCTCTTGTTGGGCACAACGACGAGACAAGTCGACGGCTCACTATTTTGATTGACATGCTCGATCAAATTAATTGAGCTATTAAGTTCTTTCCTTGCAGCACCAATCAACTTGCAAAACAAGCTTTGCACTCCCCACGCGACTCGGCGCTTGCAATCAAGCTGGTTGGCTTGCGTCGTCTGCCAGTCTAATCAGCTCGCAAGCAGCTCATTTATTCCGATGAAGCGAGCTTGTGCTTGTGTGTGTGCTATTGCTGTGCGGTTGCGCAATGACCGTCGGGCGTACATCTTGAAACGAGTGGGCTGCGCAATCGTTGGCGTGATAATCTCGGCCACCGAGGTGCGACTTGCCTGCTCACTAGATGCCGCCGACACACATCAAGCTAACGCCATTGAGAGCTTGCTCAGAAACCACCTTGATTCATCTGGTTAGCTAAAGAGGCAAGACTCTTGCCAGTGACAAGAAAGCGACGCAAGCGCATCAATCAAGTCGCGTCGGCGTTTTGGTAACGCGACAAGAGCCCGCCTCCTATAAACGCCACAATTCTACACCACTTGGCCAAACATCAAGCCCAACTAATCTCTCGAGCTTCACGTCCTCGTTTTGTTGTTGTTCAAGCCGAGGCGTTTCATCTCATGGTCGTCTTCTCGCATCGTCGTCGGCCGAGTTCACGCGCACACAACACAATGAAACAATGAACCTTTTCGGCTCACTCTCTCTCCCTCTCTCAAAGCTCGTTTATTGTTTCATAAACGAGCAAGTTAACGCCGGTTAAAGATCATGGAAATGATCTGGACTGACAGAGGCACCAATCCGCCAAAACTTGGACAATTATCCTCATCGGGCGTCGTTCATGAGCTCATTTCTGGCCAGATGAAAGGGCGCCTCGCTCGCTTGCTTGGTCGCCGGTTGGAATTGCGCGAAGAAATTTAATCCATCTGATCATTTGGTCGTCGTCGTCGTCGTCGACGTCGTTTGCCAGTCATGACAACGAGATTTTAACGCCCGAAAACAGGCTCGAGCCAAGCGATCATCAGATATAATGAATTGAAAGCGAAAACTCGACTTGCTAGCTTGCTTCACCTCGCCTCAAGTTGCCCCGAAAGCAGACAGTCTTGTTTCAAGAGAATAGTGTTTGTGCTTAACTGACAGCCGAGAACAGTCAAAGTTGAAGCGACTCACGATTTTTTGGCTTGATCCGCGGCGATTGCGCAACGTGTCCTCGATAAAACCGCCGAGTGGCGTTTGTTTGCCGTCAGTCTTTCGATCGAGATGAGCCAAAATTAAATGAGATAATTTCCGAGTGTGACGAGCAGAGGCAGGGGCAGAGGCAGAGAGCCAATGGCAAGGCAAGACAAGGCAATGCGAGCCAAGTTGAGATAACCAACCGCACTTAACGAACGAAAGACAGGCTTCTAATCGCCAAGTGGAACCCACCGAGACTGTGCCAATTTGAATGACGCAAGACCAACAACGGCAAGACAACAGACATCATAGCAGCAGGTCGTCATGCAAGTGGGCAAAAGTTGCGTAATCCTTGGCTACCTTCTAGAGCAAACTTGCCGGTTCAAATCACGGCCCCTTGCTGCTCATTTGCGCTCCATGTTTGGCCAATATATCGATCGCTTGGCCTGAGGTGGGGTGGGGCAGCTCACAGCTGGCCGTCCCGGAGCTTCTCCTCTCTTGTCCAGTGTCATTTTCGGGCACGTTATAGATTGCGTCAGTTAGCTTGCTGGCTCGTCGGTGAGCACACCCGCTGCTATAAGGGCTCCCGAATTGCGTCTCATCGCTCGACAACAAGATGCCTCCAACAATGCAGTTGTTTTGAACCTGGACGAAGGATATGATAGCCAAAAGGAAGCCTCTGGCCAAGCGGATTTGAGCAAATTGGATTGCGAGTTGGCTCGTTTCAAGCTCTCGAGTTTGGTGCTAAATTTGCATAAGTTTGGCGTGCAACTACCGCATGCCGGCGGCCAGTTTTGCCTCTGACAATGGGAAGCGCTTGATTGCTCAATCAATCAGCCAAATTTAGCTCTCAAGTCGGTGCGCTTGTCGAGCTTGCTCGGGCATCGCTTGTTATTGCATTGCTGGATAAATGAAACCTCAAGATTGCACACAATTCACAAGACGGAATTAGACAATGACAGATGCGAACTGGCTGGTTGGATGTGGCATTTTAATCAAATCAGATTCGAGCCGAAACAATTTGATTGCGAGGCATTTATTTTGGTTGAATTTGATCGTTTGGTTTGCGAGTGTTCAAAAAGGCGAAATTTGATTAAACTGTCCCAAGCCGAGCCGAGCCGAGCCAAGCCAAGTGTCGGCCAAATGCAATCTTGCCGGTAGGCGCACTTGTGCCAACCAAACTAATGCTTGCTATAATAAAGCTCATAATCATAATCATGATCATGATGAGATTGAGAAAGAGAGACAGAGACAGGCGACTGCGACCAACTTATTTCGGGCCAGAAATGAAAAATCTCGAGAGGCGCGAGATTGGTCGCTCGCTAACCAGCCAGACGAGCTTGTTCAGACGGTTGTCTAGCCTCTTTTCAGGTTGTGCTTTTGCTCGCTCGAGTCGCTTATGAAAATTTAAATTAATTTGACTTCTAACTCGATCGGAATCATCCTGATTCAAGTGTGTGTGTGTGTGTGTGTGTGTGTGTGTGTGTGTGTGTGTGTATGAGTTTGTGCCTTGGAGGCATGATCGTTTCGTTTGGGACCGCCAATGGATTGCGTCAGGCGGCCAGTTTTGAATCAACCAAACTGAAGGCGCACTCGTTCGGCCAGACAGACAACGAGCTACTTTCCTGACAAGCGCCTAACAAGTTGCGGAAAGGATTTTTGGCGGGCTGAACGAGCGTACACAATTTGCAAGCGATGTGTTTAGAATTTGTCTGTCGGGTCGTTTGGCCTGACGTCGTCGTTTAATGCCGCCGACCATCTCATTTCGGCGCTGAACTCTCGGCAAACCGACCCAAAACGGAAAGCCATGAGAGCAAGCGAGAGAAAGAGACAGAGAGAGAGAGAGATTCTTCTCCTCTTGGCTCGCCCAAATTGAGCATCATTATCATTTGAAGTTCTTCGAACTATTTCTTGGTTTGCTGCAAAGGTGCAACAAATAGTTCAAGTGATTGGGCGCCGCTTTATATTGCCTTTTTTCCACCTCGTTCCTCTTTTGCGACGAGGCGACTCGCACTCGCCGTCAAGCCAACAAACAAGATACCATAACTCGAAACAACAATCGAGCCACTTTGTGCCAGATCACTTTGATTGCTCATTCATGAGCCGTCGCTTGTGTTGCCCTTCTTGTCTCTTCTCAACTTGAACTGCTGCCGTTGGTTAGTTCAAGTGGGCGAGTTAATTCAATTGGCTCGTATCCTATCGCTTAAGCTTTAGCAGCTAAAAATTCAATGCTTGAGTTTAGTTCGTTTTGAGCTGGCCTCGGCCGGTGTCAGTTAATGTTCGTGTCCGCTCGACTTGTCAATCATTTGAGCTCATTATTATTGTTCCGATCGGTCCTTGTCGGAATTGGTCTCGCACTCTCGATACATTCTGGCGCTCGTTGTCGTTATTTATTATCTTGTCTCGGGCGCGGTAATCAATGAGGCCAACTTCCAGCAAGAGAAAAAGAGAGAACAAAGTCGGTGTGGACTCGAATATTAACTTGCTGGATGTTGGTTATTTCAATGGGAGCTTCTGAATGAACATGGACACTGATCGGTTGCCGTCGCCATTGATCAGTCCTGGCGCAGTTGTCTCGCGTGCTTCTCCTCGGCCAAGTCGCGTTGGATTCGCGTGAGAGGCGCGCGTCGTGCGACACTCAATTTGGAATCGGGCGGGGCGAGCTGTGTGCGCGCTGCTCGTTTAAGAGGACAACTTTCACAAATCAATTGGGGGCGCCGGCGCGTCAACAAGTTCAAGAGACGCCTGTCGCCTCCTGATTTTTGGCTCGTGAGACAATCCACAGCACGACACAATAGCCAACTAACTACTGACTTATTCTAAATGCCTGCTTATGCCCCCCCCTACGTCTTCAAGAGGCCCCCTCCTCAAGGCCCTGTCCACAGAATTCAGAGCTAATGAATGAGTGAGTCTAGCACGCGATGGGGCGCCTTTGCGCTGAGTCGACGACTAGGTGTCCATGGCCACCACTTCAGTGGCCAAGTTCAGCAGCAAGCGAGCGCCGCTGCTGAGTGATTATGGTCGTTAAATATCTCTCTCTCTCTCTCTCTCTCTTTTCCTTTTCGTCCATCGACTCGTGGCTCGCCGAGGTCGGTTTGGTCGGCTCGACTCGATTCGAACAACAGCACTCGTCCGTTGACCAACCGGCAACTCCCAATCAATGGCCGCCTGTTGATCTGTCACAACAACCAACGACAAGCAACAACTGCAACAACAAATGAAACAACTTCATCTGGGCCGCGTGTCGTATGCGCCCGACTGAGCCTTCTCGCACGAAGTCAATTGATTTTGGGCGCTCGACCAAACCGTTTTCAAAGCCAATTCATTCAACTGTCGTGGACAATGACCAGCCGCGACAATGGGCTCGAGTGCCTTGTTTTGTTTCGTTTCATTTCATTTATTATTATCACCAAAACCATCACACAAACACTGTGTGTAGTATGAATTGGCTTGGGCTACTCTCGCTCAAGCCCAAGTCATGATCGCTGGCCTTTAGGTAGGCTGTCGAACGGTTGTGAATCCGCAGAATTGATTGTTTGCTTGCGCGCCCATTTGGAATTCTTCGTCTTCGTCGTCGTCGTCGTTCACTCCCGAATTGGCCATTTGTTAACTTGAGGTGGTGGCCAGCAGCAACTGGCCATAACCAATGTTGTTGGATGTTCAAATTCATCTTCTTGCGCCTTCAACTTGACTTATTCTCTCTCGAAAGCGAACACAACACGACCCTCAAGAGTCAATTTGGGCTATTGAGATGTCGGATCGCAAGTGTTCCCCTCTTCTCTCCTCTTCTCTGCATGCTTCCAGTTGTTGTTGTTGTTGTTGTTGAGTCGCGTTTAAATAAATGGTGACGCTCAGGTCAGATCGGCGGGGCCAGCGAGAAAGAGAGACACGGAACGAACAACAAACAGGCCAATAACAATAATGATGCTGAAAATAATGGCCATCCAAATCAGCAGGTAAGTTCATTTGGGAGCGCGGGAAACTAGCCACAAGTTGTCCGGGGGTAAGCTGTGGCGTTTCACGATCGCTAACGAACGAGACAAAACTTATCTTGGATGAGACGTAACAGAGAACTCAGTATTCAAATTCAACTTTGACTGACTGGCTGGCTACAACGGCCGGCCTCGCTCGATGCTTTGCGCCTGATCAGTCACTTTTCTGGTGTCATATCAATAAGTTGAGCTTGCGTCAACTTGAAACGGTGCCCATCAAGCTGGTAGTCAAAGTCAGTGCAATTTATATCTGATCATGTTGTTGGTTAGGTGCAACTTGTTGCTAATCAAACTCTTAACCAGTTAGTTCATCATAAACTAATAGAGCTTGTCGTTTTGAGTTGGTTAGACAGACTTGGAGGCTCCCCGGAATCTATCAAGCAGCACCATAAAAGATTTAGTGCTGCGATTGATCGCAAAATAGAAAGAGCAAGAGAGAGAGAGGGAAAGCTTTCCCAACTGGGGCCTGGTCTATAAGCGGAACTTAAAGGTTGCCCTTTCCGTTGAAGTGAAATGATCGAAAGACTCAACACGCTTCGCTGCCAATTCAAGCCGGCAGCGAGTCCACCTGGACTCGACTTGACGAGGGAATGTGGCGTGTGAATGTCCAAATATAAGGCTCATAGTTAACATGATGAATAATGATCGCCATCATCATCATCAATCATCATCGTCGTCGTCGTCGTTGGCTTGGCCGGCGCGCCGAACTCATTGAAAGATCACGACTAAGGTTGGCGAGTAACAAGGCAAAAGAAAGGCAACAAGACAGCAACAACAACAACAACAACAACAAATAATGGACAGGATCATTTGTTCCTGTTCGCCGCCGCCGTCGGCCAAACACAACAAGCTCGTCGTTCGTGTTGCTTCGTCTTGGCTTCATAATGAAAACATTTGTATTTGTATCTCATCATCTTGAATCTCGAGTCTCATCTCTCTTTCGCTCTCTCTCGTTCGTGCGGAAAGTAACAAGAGCAAACAATGTTTCCAATGTGGGCCGTCTTTGTTTATGTTGTGCGCTTGTTTGTGTGAAACGGCTCTTTATTGTTTATATTTCAAACAATAATGATCCACTTTACAGTCAATGAATCTGGCCAGGCATATTGGCCATGTTCGATAGTTCGTCTGCCTGGCCGCTTCTTTCCAATCACTTCAATTTGAAGCGAGCATGAACCCAAACGCCACAATTTGCACGTTTTTCCGGCTCGAACTTTTTACTGGGGCCCAAACACCCGAACTGGTTTTGTTTGGACCGGCCAAATCATCACCAACCATCAACAACTGGGAGCTTCAAACAGTTGTGGCTTCTGGTAAAAGGCGGCGGCGGCGGCGGCGGCGACGGCGAGCAGCGAGAAACTTGGCCAGCAAGATAATAGCCCGCCCGTCGAAAAGGCAATAATAATAAAAAACCATAAAAACAACACGTTCTAAATTAAGTTGCTCACCAATGTTCACTATTTGGTGCTGTACACAATCTCTCGACTTTGTCGAGTTATCTTTGTGGCCGGCTGGCGCTAAGTAGCCATCGGCGTGCTCGTGATGCGGATTGGTTTTGTGGGCCTGTGTTGCGGTTTTGCTGGTTTTATGCTTGTCGTGCTCGAGACGCCTTTGAACTGATTGGGCGGCTCTGGCTCTCTCTGGACAAGCAGCAATGTTGACGCCAAACACCAGGCGACGTGATATATTTATAAATCATTCAGTTGCTGCTCATTTAACCGTTCAATTTGAGCTGTCTGGTTTGTTGTTTGGCCCAAAAGCGCCACTTGAAAGTGTTAACGACCAACATTGGCGAACTCTGTGGCTCAAAACAACAAGGAAGTTCACATGAACGCCACGCCACGCCACGAATAACATGAGATGACTCGATCGGGCTCTATAGGAGAATGAACGCCGATAAGAAGAAGAAGTCAATAGTCGAGGTTGTCGCTGTCGAATGGGCGCTTGGCGTGTTTAGCACAAGGCAGACGCCTAACAATTTGCAATAAAAACGTCCCAATACAACGCCAAATTCGAAGCAACCTTCTGAGATGACTTGATCTAAGGCCGTGTTTGCGATGTGAACTGACGTCAATTTCTGGCGCTGTTAGCAGGAGAAAACTGATTAAAATGCTAATAGAATGACAACAACAACGACGACGACGAGCTCATTCCGATTCCGCAAGTCTTAACAAGCTTTGTAAGCTCCAAAGAGGAAGCAATCGAAATGTTCAAGCTCAAGATTGCCACCAGATTAGCAGACGATTTAGCTGCCTACTACTGGAACTGCTGTTTGCTTTGCTGCCTGTCGGCGCTGATTGACTAAAAGTGGCTCGAGAAGAACAAGAGCGCCCAAACGAGGCGACGCTCTCCTCGAACAATACGAATACGACGAAACGAAAAGGAAGGAAATGGTCGATCATGGTTGATGATTGTGTTTGATCATTGCGGCTGGTAGTTAATTTTAATTGAACACCAGAATTAGTGTGGCTCGTTGATGCGCCACAATTGCAACCACAGCCAACCAAACCACAAACTGCAACAACTAAATAATAATAAAATAAACTGCCCCTTCTCTCTCTCTCTATCTATCTCGATACTCTAAATCATCGTTGCGGTTGAAGCGGGCCGCAGAGTAAAGCACGCGCCTTAAGCGCGCGTTTCATTAAAGCGCCGCCGCAGCCTCGTTTGTGTGTCGTTGTTTCTCTCTCTCTCTCTCTCAACCAGCTCTTTGTCAGCAAAGAGCTGTTCTGTTGTCTTTGGTGGCACGCTAATGGAAATCAAGAGAACAACAAGAGCACCCCAATTGTCTAGCAAACCTCCGACCTTAGTTAGCTTGCATGCTGAAGGCCATTTGTTTTTGGTTGAATTTGACCAACACGGTTAAAATCACTCTTTGACTCAATGCGCAGCGCATTTCTCAAACGCCACTTTACTTTCATCGTGCCAATTTGTGACTCAAATCTCAATCTCCGTCGGCGTCAAACTCGCCGGCTAACCAAAAGTCGCTTTGAGCATAACGAGCACCCTCTAAACACACACTCTCGCCCATTTGGTCTATAGCAACACAAACCACAAAGGGTCACAGTTTGTTGCCAGTTGCAAATTAACGAGCACGTGGCTTGCTCTTGACTGCTTTGGGGTTGGCCTCCTCCGATCACAAGCCGGGCACAACTCTATAACTCAGCTCGGTTTGTGTGTGTGTGTGTGTGTGTTGTGGCCATCATGATGATAACAATTTGCAAGTGCTCGTTTGCTGCCTGCCAGCAACACCGCTTTGTTTGAACTGATCGTTGATTTGTTGCTGGCCACCGGAAGTGTGAGCCATTGTCCCATTTGTTTGCTAGCGCGGTGTGCTAGTTGGCACAGAACAAATTATCGTGGGATGCTTGTCGTTGTGAACCTCGAGAGTCGGTCTAAAGAAAACTGCCGACATCAAACTTAAGCCAAATTGATCCTCGTCGAGGATTGGTTTCAATCGAATCAGTTGTCGTTTGTGCGATTTAGACACTTATGCGATGCGGTTGAACTCGTTTGCTTGCTCACACTTTTTGGTGGTGGTTGATTGTCAAAACTCTAGATGATCGGCTAACGTTGGCGCCAACAACAAAACACGTTGCCACCGCGAACATTTGTTGTTCGCCAACATGCCAGACTGAACATCATCACTTAATCCAATCCAGTCTAATTCAATCTAGCCAAACGGCGGCGCCAATGAATTATCAAATCAAATATCATCATCCTCCTCCCGCTCAGTCGACACAAACAAAAGATCGAGCTCGCGCGTTGTGTTTGTGTGTGTGTGTGTGTTCGGCGTTGGAAGCGGCCAGTTTGTATCTATCGGCCTGCATCTTTGTCGCCCTTTCGCCCTCGACGATGTTGGTGGTGGTTTAAGCGGCTGGATTTGTTGAAGCCGCCCGGCAGCATCGGCGGTGACAAAACAATTGATTCGTAAGCCAAGGAGGTCCTTGGAGCCACTTGAAAATGCAAACGTGAAATCAATCTATTCAATTGATTCCTCATCGCCAGCACAGCAATCTTTCAGTCGGGCAGCAGCAGCAATCGTGAGTGTGTGTGTGTCGTATGATCTCGCGCTCAGCATGATCCAGTGAGAAATTTGGCTTCTCTTGAGAAATGTCCAAATGATTTTGTCGTCGTCGTTGTTCTCGCATTGAGCTTGGAAAGCTGTCGTCTTGCAGTTGAATCCGACTTTGAATGGAAGCTCACAAGCAATTGCATATAATTCAAACACACAGCCAGAAAGCCGTGCTTTTGCCCACCTCCACCTCCAACTCGACTCAAATCGGCCAACAATGGACGCCTCGGAGTTGTTATGAAGTGGCTTGTGTATGCAAGCGGTTTGTGTCCCATTCGCCTTCTCATCATAATCATCGCCATACATTCGCCACACGAACAAACAACTCAATTCCAGTTTGCTCGACGCCAACAACTTGGCGGCCGTCCGCTAGCTCAGCGTGTGACACATTCACAAGAGGGGCGCACTCGTATTGTTGTTGTTGTTGTCGTTGTTGTTTGTCAACTACTTAGAATACAAAATTCAATTTATCGCCCTATCGTGGTGCGAGCCCTCTGTTGCTGCTCATTGCTCAAGCGGCGAGTAATAACAATAATCATAATCATAATAATCGAAGCGAGAGCCTTGTTTAAGTGTGCCATTATAAGTGGCAAATTCACCCCTCTTCGTGGGCACACAACAATTTTGCTTTTAACCTTCAGACGTGATCCCGTAACGCGCCGGCGGCGGCGGCCGTTGGCAGTCAACCAAGTCAACAGTAGGCGCTTTGCGTTCTCGTTTTGAGCCCATAAGGCACTCTCGCACCTTCCAAACAAACGAGATCAAAACTTGAGAGCGCACAAATCAGCGAGCAGGAAAAGCAAGTTCGATGATATCTTCTCGAAAATGGCACAAGCTAACGCCTTCATTTGTAAGCTTGACGTTGTTATGTGGCCTTAGTTGCGTGGCATAGTGTTCAGTGAACATCGAGTCAAGATTGAGCAACGTTGGGGATAATCAAACAATAATCAATTTTTCGCCATTTCTCGCGCGCATCCTCAGTCGGACATCGGCCATTACCTCGTCTGATATGGAATATTGATCTGTCAGTCTTCTGTCTTTTCATTCTCGAATTCGTTCATTTTGTCGCAAGTGCTGCCTGACCGACCGCCCGCCCGCCCGCCCGCCTGCCCGTCTTTAAGCGGCACAGTGTGAAGAGGATTCATGTTGATACAATTGACGTTTATTTCAAATGTTTGTGTTGTGAAAACGATACCACTTCGCTGATCAATGTGCAAGTATCATATCTATTGACACGCTAAAATGGTACTGTTCGCGCGAGGCTTGTTCCAGTTGGGAAGCCAAATCAACGAATCGCCAGTTGCCCCTTCCCTCTTGATCTTTCAAGATGTGGCGCTTGTCAGTCTCAAGAGGAGAGCCCGTGCGCGCTCCATGCAAGCACCACTCGAGCAATTTAACATAATTTGTTTACATTGTCATATTCCATTGCTTTTGTGTGGCCATAGTCTTGCAATGATCATGATCATCATCAGCATCATTTGCGAATATTCAAAGCAAGATTGCCGCCCGCGTCAACTGTCAGACTTCTTTTGGCGCGCTCGGCAAACTCGATGCATTTAATTAAATTTTTGCCCTTTCTCTCAATCCAAGTCCGTTTTGTTCGTTGAACTCAACTGAACTGGCTTCGAGATGCGTCGCCAATGAGATTTATTTTATACGCTCATAATCTCGCTCTAGCCGCAAGCCTGTGACTTTGCCGGTGTTTTGTTTGTTCGCCAATGATCTTTGTACAATCGAATCTTCCAAGACAATATTCGGACACATCAATCGAATCAGTCACGACAAGAGAGCATCTCTCTCTCTCTTTTTTTCTGGCATCTTTTGTGTGTGTGTGTGTGTTATATTCAATCAATCCAATTATGAGATGTTGTGCGCTTGATCAGGCTCAAAGTGGCCGACTAAAGCTGGCCCAAGGCGCCAACCTATGTTGAATCGCCCCCCTTTTCGACTGTTGTTTGCCTTCTGTTGCTGTCGATCAATCAAACGGGCTCGTTTTGACAAGATTAGCGACTACAAATAGGACAATATAAGTGAAAGATTGAGACAACAGCGCACAAAATCAATCGAACAGATTCATACGCTTGCTAAATTGGATCAACAACAATATTCGGTTGCGAACAAGCCAGCTGAATATGAATGTGAAATCTGTAGTTTGTAGTCAGTTTAAGTGGCGGCTGGCTCGTGTTTTGGGTTTGGAAACGAACTTTCAAAAGTTTGTGTTTCGAGAGTCCATTTCGGCCGGCTTGTGTTGGTGTGGGAAAACAATGATGATTTATCCTGGAAAGAGTTTCATCTCAGGACAAGAACGAAATGGATAAGTTTGTCGCCCCATCGGCAAAATTGTGTGTGAAGACGAGCCGCCGCCTTGTGTGGAGCTTTGGCGCCAACTTAATCCGTCCGCCGTCTCTATAGGAAAGGATGGATTTCTGGCGAGAATCACGGCCAACAATATCATATT
>CATLOQ010000007.1:0-11707 GCA_950022295.1 Bromus sterilis
GGGTAGGCTGAAAGCTGACATACGCGTGTATCTTTGTTTAGGATTGCATGCAAAGTTGGCAACCCCTCAACTTGTAAAAGCCAAAAAGCTACTACCGCTTGCAGCAATGGCCACTAGTTCGATGTTCGCTAACAACATCAAGCCAGAACAGCTGAAGACTTTCTAGCTCGCGACAATTTGCCAATTAGTTTGAATTGTTCTGGACAAATCTCGAGATTTGATCTCAAGAGCTGGTGATGTCGCAAGCAAACCGCGTGCACTTTGCTAGCTCACCGCCGTCGCCAACCAATTGACTAATCCTCTCTTTGTTTGTCGCAAACAAACTTTCGTCGTCTCCACGAGTAGCGCCAAGTGCGACAACAAGATCAGTCATTCTCGTCCCATCCCGAGATTGCTACTTGAATGTTGATGATTGGACGACGACGACAACGACGACGACGAGCACGAGACAGTAGCAGTGTTCCGAAAAGGGCCGCTTGAGCATATACCGCCGCCACGGCTACGGCGATCAGATGAGCTGTCGTGGCTTGTTTGATATCTCTTTGCCAAGCGATTGCAAACAAGAAGGAAAATTTTCACGCGCTTATTTAATTCATATCGTCGTCGTCGTCGTCGTCTTCGTTGTGAAATTGTTTCCAAAAGTCAATCAGACAGATGTTGAGAACGAGACAAACTCTGACATTTTGATTTGCGCGAGTTCAAATCTTTTCATCGAAAACAACAATCCAACCAACCCAAAAATTTGGCTAGATCTTGGTTTTGTGTGAGGTCTCGTCGAACGGACAAGCGTAACATTCTCCGCCAGTCGCATGAGTTCGGCAACAACAACCGGCACCACCAGGAACCAGGATGAAACCCAAAACGGCACAAATAGACATCAACAACAAGACACGGCGACAATTCAGATTGTCAGCACGGAAAATGGCGCAAGCAATAACAATTTGTCGAACAAGCTCGACGGACAACCTGTCGAACAGTCCGAGGTTCAGTTGAGCGACTTTATTGGCGAGCACGGTTTCTATCAGCTGGCCCTATCCGTGCTCCTGTTTGTTAGGTATGTACTTCTTGGTCTCATGGCCAACAGCGGGCCCCTAATGACACCCGATGTTACCTTTTATTGTCATTTGCCCATGCAGGAGATTCTTTTTATCATGCCCAACATAAGCACGTTGAGTCCGCACGAACAGGAGCTCGAAATCAAGGAGGAGTTCAAACAGGTTTGCCAAATCGACTTGCACCTCTACCAGAATCAGAGTCAGCTGGTGAGCAACTCAAGCAAGCTGTTGCCCGGACAATCGTTCAAGACCAGTCCCATTTCGTCAACATCAATCAAAACGCCTGTTGCAAATCAATCATCAAACTCCATCCAACAAGCAACCATCAACAATACATTCCAGCAACAACGTCAACCCGTGATCGATTACAATCTGCAACGGCCACCAAGCAGAATCCGCGAATGCACCGAGTTCACCTATCAGCTGGCACCAAGCCAAGGCCGTTCGGTGACAAGCGAGTTCAATTTGGTTTGCGACGACGATTGGCTCAGATCGTTGTTTCAATCACTCTTGTCTGCTGCCATCGTGGTGGCTCACGTCTTTTGGGGCACATTTTCGGACAAGTACGGCCGCTTTCAAGCTCAGCGCATCTGTTTAATTGTGTCGCTTCTTGCCGGCACCCTTTCCATATTTGCGTGGGACTTTTGGTCGTTCACTTTGCTCAGAGCGTTGTGCTCATTTGGCGACCTCGGCCTGGTGGTCTCGATGACCACCACCATGGTCGAGCTGGTTGGAAGCAAGTATCGTGGTCTCTCTGTGGCTCTGGTCAATTTTGGCTACGCGCTTGGTGTGTCACTTTTGCCTTACCTTGTTGCCTATTGCCAAGACTTTAGACTCATGGTTGGCATAACAGTCTTGTGTCACATGGTTTCTATGCCATTTGTACTGGCCACAAACGAATCAATCAGGTGGCTATTGACGAATCGCAAACACGAGCCAGCCAGGCGCGAGCTAAAACGAATCATGCGCTGGAACCACAATTGTTCCGAGATTTGGCCAAGCAGTTGCCGATGGCTTGTGAGCTGTTTTCTACTGGCGAGCGCCGAATCGCCCGAAAAGAAGCAAGACGAACAACAACAACAACACCGACCCGGCCACAGAAACCGGCCAAGAGGCGGCGCTTTGCTCGAACAGAAACGCCAGTTTCAACTCAAATTCGAACGGTTCATCAAACAACTTGAGTGCCAGAATTTATGCGACCCAAACACAAGCGAAACTAGCAATGAGGAAGCTCAAGAGTGTCCGGCGCATCCACAAAGTCCACGTCAAGTAACAAGACACCATCATGAGCGCTCGCCGCCGCCGGCCGTGTCCAGATTCGAACCTTTGCTTCGGCCTGAACCGTCGAAGCCGGTCGACGAACAAACCGATCACCAGACAAGCGATGCCTCGACCACTGTGGCCGAAGTGCATCCCGAGATCAAACCGAGACTTCTCGACATGATGGATCTCGAGCACTTGCAGTTGATCAAAGACGTCGAGAGTGCGGGCTCGGAACAGGTGGCGGAATCGTTGCCGGGCGGCAATCGTCGACTTCTAGGTCAAATTGGCAGATCGAGAACGCTTAGTCGCGGTGGTTTGTTGGAGGACTTTTCAATTAAATCAAGTCCTCAGACGACTAATCACAACGCACTAAACAGCAGATGGAGTTTGCCAGCCATTCACGAGCAACAAAGTTGGGCCGAGTTTCGGTCGAGACACGACTACATCAGACAACGACAACAACAATGTCAGCCCGATTGCATCAACATGTTTGCCCACCAGCTCAGTTTTGTTGGTCGCGTTAGCCGATTGTTCAAGGACAAGAAACTAATGATTGCAACGTTCACAATTGTTTGGACCACATTCAACTCGGAACTGCTCTACACCTCGTTCATCATAATCAATTTGTACGCTGGCGAAGATGTCTACCTGAACTATGTGATTGGCGGCTGTGCCGAAGCTCTGGCCGCCATCGTGGCCAGCCTGTTGCTGTCCTACTCGCCACGTCGCTTGTCCCTGATTGCGTTCTGGTTGCTGATCTCATTCTCGTGCTTTGGCCTATCATTGGCCCACATTGACAACATTTGGGCCGTTTGGTTGTTGGCTTTGGCCAAGTTTTCGCAATCTTGTTTGAGCTCAATCGCCTCGGTGGCAGCCTACGAAAGCTTTCCAACCTTTTTGCGCCAGTCTGGTTCTGGTTTGGTGTTCACATTGGGCATGATGGGGTCTGTGTTTGCGCCGTTGATCTTTGCCGAATTTGACGACCACGCCGGCATGGACAGGGTTTTGATCATATTCTCAATATCGTCCCTAACCGCTGCCCTCCTCATCTACATGTTTCTAAAGGAAACGCGCGATTGCGAGCTAATGTAATTGTCGCAAACGCGAGCTTTGTAATCTAGCGAGCTTATAATTAATTGTACGCAAATTTGATATTGTGAAATTTGCTTGCGAATTGCGATCACGAGCACGAGAGTGTCTGTGTGTCACCATCTGAAGTGTCTTGTGAATGCATTTTTATGGTGCGATACCAGTGATGAAAACAAACAACTTGACAACCAAGCGCAGCAAAAGCAAGCACAACAATCGCTGATTGTGATTCTTGAGTTGATCAAGTTTTACGATTTCAGGGTAAGAAGAGATTGAATTTTGAACCTTCACACAAAGCAATATGTCTGGCATACGATCTGCTTTCAAGGCGCCTTGCGGTTAGCCAAAGAGACAATCAAGTCGTATTGCAATTTACAATCCACACATTTAGCGCTCGTACAATTCGTAAAACAAGCCGATCGAGACGTCAGAAGAATTGAGCCAGTCAATCGTGTCAAGATCGACGCGAAATATTCAGATACGCTTGTTACGCAAGTTGTCAGCGACAGTCAGCGGCCGGCTTAAGCCGTTATGAGGCAATAGACGGGCTGAGGAGGGCCACGATCGACGGGGCCATCAAGACAGGGTGCTAGCTCTCAAGCATATCGAGAGTCTCACACTGTGGAAGTCACATTGGAAGCGAGATCTCGAAGATCGGACGAGATCAGAGAGAGAGAGAGAGAGAGAGAGAGAGAGAGAGAGAGAGAGAGAGAGAGAGAGAGAGAGAGAGAGAGAGAGAGAGAGAGAGAGAGAGAGAGAGAGAGAGAGAGAGGGAGGAGCAGCAACTAGACGACAATTAGCAGTGCAAGAACTGGAAGACAGCAATGGCGTGGACTGCGCCAGATGTGGAGCAATTTCCATGTTGGCTTATGATTGTTATCTTGGCTTGTCATCACGAGCACGCCGCTTGCTTCTCAAGACGTTGACACGACGAGACTTTTGTTTTTAAGAAGAAACACGACATCACCACAACAACCAGCAACAATAACGTTCAGTTGCTGATTCAACCGTCCAAAGGGAACGCTATGCGCAATTGTTGGTATTAATCTTTGGCCCCGAACAAACATTTATTAATGCCATTTGGTTCGATGAGAGTGGAGAATGGTCGACGAACGATTAAGGCACCAAGAGGAGGAAGTTATTGCAGTGAACGAGTTGGACAAGAAGAATGACAAAGAGCCAAAGCAAACAGCAGCGTGCCTAAGCGATTGCATTGATGGCGACAATATTATGAATGATAACGGGGCCGTTTTGATGCAGAATGACTCAAGCACGAATGGTAACAACACCGTCCAAGTTGAAAACGATGGCCAACAACAACCAAATGCACCACAAGTCAGCATTAGCGACTTGTTGGGCGAATACGGAAACTATCAGCTATTCCTGACTGTGATCACGTTGCTGCGCTATGTCTGCCTTGCCATGATGACCAACACGGGCCCCCTTATTGCGCCACCGCTCACATTCTGGTGCCAACTGCCCCAGCAAACAAGCGTTCCATTGAACGATCAAGTTCAATTCCATATGGCCACCACCAATATCACCATTGAGTCTTTAGCTGGTTACAATCGAACAGTGGCGCATCAAATGGACGACGAGTTGCTCAAGAACAAGTGCCTATTGCGTCTCAACAATGGCAACGTGTTTGAGTGCTCTAATTGGACATACGACCAATCAAAATCGGGCATCACCCTGACAGACGCCTACAATCTTATTTGTGACCGCGACTGGCTCCGTTCGGCATTCCAAAGTTCTATTTCGATTGGAGTTGCCATTGCGTCGGTTGTGTTTGGAGCCACGTCCGACGAACACGGACGCCGGTTCACAATGAACGTAAGCTTGGCCATCTCGTTTCTATCCGGACTGATATCCTATTGGGCGCCAAATTTTTTAATTTATACACTAACTAGATCATTGTGCACCATGTGCGACCTTTGCATTGCTGGCACACTATACACAATCATTGTCGAAACCCTTGGCAACAAGTACCGTGGAATAGTTTGTCTTGTTGTGACCACCGGCTGGTCACTTGGTGTTATGATAATGCCCTGGGTCACGGGCTACTTTCGTGACTTCCGCAAGGTCATGCTGTTCACGGTTGCCTGTCATGTTGCAACAATACCCTTTCTTATGCTAGTTGGCGAATCGCCTAGATGGTTGCTAATCAATGGTCAAATAGATGAAGTTAAACGAGAAATCCATAGAATTTGTTGTTCATGGAATTTTGTATCCAAACAGAAGATGATTGAGGTTAATGATAATTTTGACAAGCTCAAGTTGAGATATATAAAAGCTAGACCAAGCAATAATAACGAAACGAAACAAAACTATGGAAAAGTGAGTCAAGTTGTGCGAACCTTCTTTGGAAGTTTTTCAAAGATTGGCGAAATATTCAAATCAAAAGAACTTATGGTCACCACGTTGGTGTTTATATGGATTATATTCAATTCAGAACTGGTTTATATGATCTTGATCTTCTTCAACTCGGACCATGACGACAATGTAAAGATCAACTACGCAATCGGGGGCTTAATGGAATCATTGGCAACTCTCATAAGCATTGTCCTCATATCAAGCCTAACTCGTCGCTTGTCTCTATCGTCAACGCTATCAATCATTTCTATCGCGTTGATTGGCTTGGCTTTCACTTACGACAAACCAGCAATCTCCGTCTACACACTCAACCTTGCCAAACTAGCCGGCTCAACTCTAACTTCGCTAGTGTTCGTCATCATAACCGAGCTATTTCCCACCAGCTTGCGCCAAACAGGATCAGGCATTGCAGTCACCATGGGCAGTTGTGGCGCAATCATAGCCCCCTTTGTCCATAATGAACTCTCCGAATTGATTGGATTCAGAAATGTCTTGTTGATTCTCGGTGTCTTACCGTTGACGGCAGTCGTTTTGATCCCATTCTATCTCAGGGAGACTAAAGGAGTTGAACTGGCCGACAATATTGATGAGATAGAACCATGAAAACTAATTGAATCACTCAACTTAATACTTGACAACTGTACAAGTAAAGCTTACTAGTCAAAAAGAGATTGCACAAGAAGAAGACTTTGACGCGATCGTATAAAAGGATTGAGCATCACTCGGCTCACTCATTATTCGGTATATAATCCAAGAAGTCGATATTGCAAGTGGTGAATGGTCGCTACTCACGGTCAGGACAAAACCCAGGCCGAAGTTTTGATTGTAACATCTATTTTGGCATGGTCAACACCACGATTTGATATATTATTCCGTCCATGGTTCCCGTTCCAATAACAAAAGATGCCAAATCAATTTCTAGAAACCTACAAATTCCTGTAGGATAATTCCTATCTTTCTTTTAATGCAACACTAGTGTGTTCAAGTTACATAAATATTCTATTTAAAAAATTACACATTAATTTTTTTGATAATCATCTTGATCATTGCAAATAATGGTTCGGCCACTAATCAAGCTGGCTCGGTCGTTGAATAAGAATTCATGATGTTTAATCAATTGCTCTGTTATCACGGCCTGCAATCCAATCACTTGAAGGGTTTCCATGCCAGCTGTTAGTTCGAGCTCTCTTGGTTTAAGTAGATTCGGTGCCCAAACAATTGCAACATTCTTTGAGTCCATACCAGTTTTTTGTCCATTCGCTGCGATAATTGCAAGATGTTGCATTAAAAATTTAAGTGTCTGATAATGTGCGTGTGGTAATTGCAATAGTAATCTTCTAAGATCGTCCAATTTGACTTGATATCTTATATCAGAGGCTGCAGTTGTGACTACGGACGATAATGATATCAGTTGAGAATCGGACGCTGATGTTGTAAACTTCTGTCGGGCTGTGGATGACCTCAATGGCTGATGAGTGATTGACGTGCTTTGGTCTCTCGATTGCTTTTGATCTTTGCCTTGTTTGTTATCGCATACGTTCATGTCTTTGATTGGTTTAGTTGCGCATGTTGTTGTACTGTCTACCAGCTCTTCGCTAGCCCGATCAGTGTCTTGTTTATGTGAGGTATCTTTGTTGTCATTGTTGTTATTAATATTTATCATGATGTCATCCTCATCATCATCGTCATCGTCGTCATCAATGTCTGCTATAGTATTTTGTTTGAATAATTCAATAAATTTCTCATACATATGGAATGTCAGTAGCGGTGTTGGCAGTTCACGAAAATATTGCTTTAAAACACATGCAACGGCATGCGCATCATTTGATATAGACTCACTGTCAATCATTGATATCTTGGGATCTTTATCAAAATCTTGTCTTAACTTATGAATATTGACACGCATACCGCTAAGTCTGTATATACCAAATATTATGCCATGTTTCTCTATAAATTTCGTGCAAGATTTAACAATATACGGTATTGCATCGTCGTCGCTGAATTTCTGTGTATGTTCAGTTAGGTCCAACCCGAATACATTCGAGGATTGTCTCTTTTGTTGTTGTAATTGTTGCTGATATTGTAAAGCGAATTTATTCCTAGAGGCAGCCGTTTTTCTTCGATTAGTCCTAGTGGCACGACTTGTGGCACCGTGAGAATGTGTGCTACCAGCTGAAGATGAATTGCTGCTGGAGCTACTACGTTGATTGCAAAAGCTAAAGAACCAGGATAGGCGCTGTTGGTGGACATCATGATGATGTTCATGGTGTTGATGATGTGGCGAGTTCATATTGCTGCTAGAATGCTCAATCCCTTAATTATTATGTATCTTTGTGGGTATATGTAATTATGTAATGTGGGTGCTCGTAATGATGATTGCTTTAAAGATTTTGATCAAAGGTGATGGTGATAATAGTGCCACAATACAAGCATTGCATCTGATCCCATTCATGAAACTGCCCTTTGTGATGATCGGCTTAAATCTAATGTTAGATATCATTCACAGATCATTGCGACTCATCGTGTTTACGATATGATGAGTTCTGGTTAGTTTCAATTCATGTCCAGAATTAGAAATAAATATTAGATTAGTTTAGCGTTGGTTAGAAAGATAATGCGAAGGGAAAAAAACAATGATCGATTGGTAATAATAATGATTTTATCGTGTGCACTTTATCAGCGTTGCGCAGTGCAGTTCGCAAGTTGCGCAGGCTAGAAAAAAGCGCACAGCCGTGGACCATCATGATGAGCCATGGCCCATGGCCAATGGCCATTGGACAACAAGTAAGCGTGTGTGAGCAATCTTTCAGGCTAAAATGCTAATTTCTCTGCGAGTCTGGTGTTGATGGTTGTGGTGACTCATTTGTGATGCAGAATGACCAGTTAGTGTCGCCCACTATAAACACACATATTTTTTATTTTCACACATGTCTGTTTGATTGAAATCAAGATTATACATATCGACAACATGACATTAGCTATTAGACAACCAATAAGAACACTTGCCTATGCCTCATTTGGCCTGTTGGTTAGACTCTTTATAAGCACCCATTTTAAAGATAATCTACGGCAACGAGTCGAACTAACAACCCCAATCAATGATTGGAAGCGGGTACAAGAAGCCATCTATTTGTGGAACTCTGGTTTAGATCCTTATTCGGGAAACCTATTCCATGAGTATCCTGTAAGCCTTCAATTTTACAAAATTATCGCGAGCTATTTCAATGTTGACATGGCCTTTGCCATGACCGATGTGATTAGTGCACTCCTACTACGTCAATCACTCCTAACCTCAGAACAAAACTCCAAAGCCGAATCTGTCTTCTTAACTTATTTATTTTCACCACTGACAATCCTAGCATGTGCTGGTCAATCCACATCAATATTCACCAACTTCCTCATATCAGTCATCTGTTTAACTCTACAGATTGAACAATTCAGAGCGCTCACATGTGTACTATGTGCTTTTCTTGCTTGCAACAATATTCATTATGCAACAATCATACTGCCAATATTCTTATGCATCGAATACTGCTCACATAGAAGACTCAACAAACCCTCGACGACCAGTGAAGTTACATATTATTCCAATAACAAGAACTTTCTCTCGTCAATCATGATATCCGGTGGACTGTGCCTATTGTCGGTGATAACTCTTCTACTCACGTCATATTTGCTTATGTCAAACAACTCCTCTTTTTTGAAGGCAACTTACGTATTTACACTCAGAGTCCAAGATCTTACGCCCAACATTGGAATGGTTTGGTATTTTTTCACCGTAATGTTCGACTTCTTTGCGGACTTTTTCACCTGTGTAGTACAGATCAATGCCTTTATACATGCAATACCCATCTCAGTGTGCCTAAGAGACGATCCATTCTTTGCCCTGTTCATCACTATCCTGATGTCAACCATATTCCAACCTTACCCAAATCTTGCACACATTGGACTTATGACCAGTTTACTGGCTCAGTACGTGGACTTATTCTCATACATGAGACACGGCTTGAAAATTTCATGTGCGATGATTACCTGTCTTAGTTTGTTGCCTGTATTTTGGCATCTATGGATCATGATGGACACAGCAAATGCAAACTTTTACTTTGGTGCAACTTTGGCTCTGGCAGCGTCTCTCGTCTTTCTCATGGTGGACCTCCTAACTGCCCACGGACACATGGTTTTGAAGCGAAAGTATGATTTGTATAACAAAGAAAAGATTAAAAGTGGCTGATAAAGTCACATGCAACATAGGATAATACACAAGTTTCGCACGATCTCTGCAAGTGGTTTATTTCCTTCTTCTTCGGCCAGTTTGGCTAGATCTCTGAGCAAATGGGTTTGTTCTGACAAGATATCCAGGATCCCGTAAGATGTAATCCATAGTGAGATTCTTCTTATCGTTCAAGGTCAATTTGTCCTGTTTGTCGCGACTTACTTTTTGATCTGGCGCCAGTATTGGATTGTTAGAGTGCTTGCCACCACGTGGCCTGGGCAACTGTTGATTAGTTCCTTTAACCTTGATGGGCCTTTTAAAATTAATCAAAACCCTTTTCTCGCCATTCTTATCTATCACATATTGGACTCGTTTAAGTGTGTCCTTGTTACCACAATGTGGACAAAATTGATTTTTGATTCTGCTAGGATCATGGAACACTTTGAAACAAGCATGACAACGAAGTGCTATTCTCTTGGCCTCTTTGATCATGAGGCCATCAACTGGAGACACAACGAGCAATCCCATTTGTAGAAGACAGTTTTGGATTGAAAAGTCCGAGGTCATACAAGCAACCAGCACACGGTTCGCCATCAAGGCGTCGTCAGTTATGCTCTCCGGCCTGTCACGTCCCAATCTCTTGTAGACATTATCAATATTTGAGGGCGTAATCCAGCCCTCGTCATCATCTTCTTCTGATTCTTCGCCACTAGAGCCGACCTCCTCATCCAGTATGGCGTCCATGTCGGCATCTGTTAATGGTGTGTCATCTATATTGGCTGCGTCCATGATGTCACTCAAACCAGCCACAACCTTGTTGATTGGATTGGGCTTAACATCAAGTGGTTTAACAGTTACTTCTTTGGGACTACTATTGATGTATTTGAGGCCGTTGAATTGTTTCTCCAGACGATAGGTTGCCGAAATGAGTTTTAAATCAACAATTGACAATTGTTTGTAGTCGCCAGTTTTCTTGGCAAACTCACAACAAAATTCAAATTCATCCTTGTCAAATTGTAACATCTTGAGCTCGTAAGGCAAAATTCGGAGCCTTTCTAATGTCGCCTTGTCCTTGATCTCATCAGTTGCCTCTGGACACGTGTAGAAATTTTTGCCAGTTTCTCGAATCGGTCCATTGTGAATGAATGCCGAGGAATCGAGAACTAGATGATCAATGTGCATTTTGGGTCAATATGCAGGGTTCTTCTTGGTGTTGAGATGAAGAATTCTAATAATTTTTTAATAGAATGTTGAAAAATTGACGAAGTAATTCAATAATTTTAGATCAATTAAACACCATCTTTGTGTTCAATCTTTCACATTCGAAAACATAACAAGCCCGAACCGCATGCAACGCGGTCGGCCCGGCCAGGCTGCGTTGAGCCATGCTGCGCGGTGCCGCGTGCACAACGCACAAGTTTATCGCAAAGTGCAGCTCTGAGAACTGACTGGGCAATCATGCAATCGTCAGGCACCTTGCCGGAACGCAACAGCTTGCCGATTCAAGAATCCAGTACTGTTCTCTGATTGATATTGTACAGTCTTCAACCGGCCATATTGAATCTCATTGAACTCTGGCTGGTTTGGTCTAGCCGATATTTGTACTGACTTGATGAAAAAAATCAATGCTGTTTATTAATGTACAAATTACAAGACGACAACACACGAGATCAATGTGAGTGGTTGTCCGTCGGGAATTGTTATCAAACAATTC
>CATLOQ010000008.1:0-27889 GCA_950022295.1 Bromus sterilis
TTATTTATCGGCCGGCGACGGCCACAAGTCACATTAGCAGCTCGTGTCATCTGGTTTCCGCAACCTCAACCAGCATATCTCACAACCAACACCAAGACCAGCGCACCTCATCACCAACTTGAACCTACACACACACTCACACATGCCACAATCCAGATCTTAATATCTGATTTCTAATTAATCATAACACACACACACACAACAGTTTTTATCAACATCAAGGTAACATTTTAAGACAAGAAACACCTATCATTATGAACAACAACATGGAACAGGAACAAGAACAACAATTACAACACTTTCTGCTCTACTTCTTGTCCACCATTTCAATCTCATTCTGGATCATTATCTGGATAATGCATCTGTGCGCACTGACAAATGCTAAAATGAAATTTAGCAAAAAGAACTACCTGTTTGCTACATCACCATCAACCAAAAAACACCTTGAACACTTGATCACTGATAAAAATACTCAAACATCACCAACATCTTTTAAAGATCTCAACAATTATACAAGTCACTATTTTTATATTAATCTACCATTGCCTGGTGTCTCTATTATAAAGCCATTGGTTGGTGTTGATAAAAATCTATTTTTTAACTTAGAAACTTTTTTCCACTTAGATTATCCCACTTATGAAATATTATTCTGTGTCCAGGAATCAAATGATCCTGCAGTCAGTATTGTTGAACAATTATTTAAAAAATATCCACATGCTGATGCCAGATTATTCATTGGCGGCTCACATGTTGGTGTCAATCCAAAAATCAACAACATGCAACCAGCTTATGAACATATGAAATATGAACTAATACTGATCTCAGACAGTGGCATCCAAATGCGACCAGATACATTGCTTGACATGGTCAGTCACATGAATGACGATGTTGCGCTTGTTCACCAGATGCCATTTGTCAACTTTCATGAACGTGATAGTTTCCAATTCATCGTTGAACGAGTTTACTTTGGAACTGTTCACGCTCGAGCTTATCTCACTGCCGATTTATTAAATATTAATTGTCCAACAGGCATGTCTGCACTAATGAGAAAGAGCCTCCTAGACGAGGTGGGCGGTATTAAAGCGTTCGGTCAGTATTTAGCCGAGGACTTCTTTTTCGCCAAGTCGTTCACCGAACGAGGTTGGAAGATATGTATTAGCTCACAGCCGGCCTTACAAAACTCAGCTAATTCTAGTGACACTCTAAGTACCTTAAATTCACGCATCCAAAGATGGATCAAGTTGAGATTTGCAATGGTTCCCCAATGGACTCTGATTGAACCATTCTCAGAATGCATGCTACTGGGACTACTCGGCGCCACCTCTATTAGTTACATGTGGGCCATCAATCCAGTTGTTGTGTTCGTGTTGCACGTATTAGTGTGGCTATTGTTAGATTATAAACTTATATGTACTATTCAAAATGAACCTCTCACTTGTAGCAAGGCCAAGTTCTTGGCTGCTTGGCTAATTCGCGAATGCACAGCCTTATTAGTTTTCACAAAAGCTTTAGCAGACCCCAAGGTTACATGGCGATCGAGAGAGTTCAGGCTGAAGTGGGGTGGTTATATCGAGGAGGTGTCTAAAGCGCCTGACGAGAAAGCAAGCATAAATCATCCAATCTTGATACAAAAGTCAACAGATTTCATGGAACATCAACAGGAACAAAAGTTGCCACGCAAGTCGACGTGTGAAATCTGAACCAATATACATGATTCGATACGATAGTGTTTTGGTATCAGTTAGTAAGATGATTGATTCAAATAAACTCAAGTGACCCTAGTCAAATATTTAGATATTTTAAATCTAGTGCAACTGGTGAGTTTGAGATGCTCAAGGTTAAATCAGCAGTTATTTGGCAACTTCTACTCTGCTAGCTGAGTAGATTAAAATGAGACGAGAAATATCATCAATGATGTGCCACTACTAGTCGGGAAAGTTGTGACATATTCAATTATGCGAATGTGTAGCATGGCTAGGCCAATCTCTGTTGACAACATCCTCAGTAACTCGAGTCCAACAAATTCCATGTCCCTCGAATGGTTTTTTTCCGCGAGTTGACCGGCAATAAAACTTCTCACAGGCCATATGAGAAGGCACTCGTGTTCTTACAGTCAGCGATTGTTATATTTTGTTGCTTTTATCACTATCAAATTCTACTGTTATCACTAGAAGTGGCTATTCTGTGCTTCGAGCTAATTTCAAAACTCAACTTGCTTAAAATCGGGATAAATATTCGTGGCGCAAGCAACCGGATACTGTGTGGCGCCAAACAAAACTGATATGCGAGTTATATTCAGACTACTAGTTGAAACAAACACTTAATATACCGCACTGTTGGGTGATTATGGTCTTGCAGGACTGAAATTTGTTTGTTCGGTGGCGACTCGAAAGTTCACAAACGCCGCGAGCAACAGCCCGTTCTGATGCGATGAACAGCGACATATCCAAGTTTGATTATGGCAAGTTATTCAATCTTGTATTGGCCTTTTCGATATGATTGCACCTTCCGTGAGCCATCCTTGTCAGCTCGAGACTTTCTCCTTAGTATATTGTATTAGCCAGCCTCGGATGCAATCCGAACGGTTTCCATGTATTTTGATGTCGATGGCTTTGCGTTGTTTTGAAGGGCATCTTGTTCCGCGCCTCTATCTTGTCCCCGAACTTACTAATAACTCCTCAATAACAACAACAACAACAGATAAATAAATACGCCGTCCATGGAGCGACTAGTTGCGCAAATCGATGCACTTGTAACGTCCGTCGAAGGTTGTTTGTGAAGACAGCCAAGTGTTTTGCGCCTGCACGCAGCAATCTTCGATTAGCGGAATGAATCTTGGCAGACGCGTTTCGACTAAAAAAAACAACGAGCTTTGAACCAGCTTGCTTGATGCAACAGGTGGAATGAATCAAAAAGATGCACAGAAACTTCAAGACAGCTTCAATATTCAACTGGTTTGACAGCAACACAACTCTTGAGTCGGCTGGGATAATGTTACTCGTTCTTCTTGTGCGCGAGCATGCAGATTGCTTTGAATCCCTCAACTTTCGCTTTGGCTAACGTGGCCAGAATGCGATAGGGTTTTGTAAGGGGTTAACTTGTTATTAGGCAGACACATACCCTTTTATCCGCTGCCCTCCGTTGACTAGACGCCCCATTTAGAGTCTGTGAATCGCCTTTTCGTGCACTTGGGCTTTGGAGAGCTCTGAATTTCGTCTCACCATTTCTTGGCGATAACGGCGACGGGGAGATCTTTCGCGGCGCACGTCGCATGATGGCGGCAAGAAAACAACGCTTTGGCCTGCACTTTTGTTACAGTTAGATGAAGTTGCGAGATAAGCAATAATTCGTCGATCTTGAGGAAAAGAGACAGAACGAGCATTCGAATCACAATAGGTTAGTTTAGCTTGTCATTGGCAAGCCTTGAAAGTGGCATAATTTTCGATATTGGTTTATCTCATCGTTTGGGACGTTCAACAGTTGAGATCGGCTATTTAGTCAGACTCAGACTCAGACTCAAACTCAAATAATCAAGACAAAAGAATATCTTAAATCACAACAACTCAACTCAAGTCAACAAACAACATCAAAACTATCCAAGTGCATTCGTTCACCCCGCTTTCTATGCACACCAAATTTGCACCGAATCGAGTCCTCCAAAGAGAACGGCTTGTTTTATGCAACGTGCGCTCGTGGCACAGTTGCGTTGTCACCTAAATCAGTGCACCGAATTGCAACTATCACCTGTCAGATGCTTAACAAGACTTTTGTCATCGCTTAGTTACATTCTCATCCGAAGCCCGAAAGCCAACATCTTGAAGATGCATCAGCTCAATACAGTGCCGATTGCGGCGCCCAGGCTTCTGGCGCTAACCATCATTATAAGCCTGAATTTTCTCATAAATTCACAAACAACCCAAGCTAGTGGTTACTCAGAGAAAGATGTAACTAACAAGCGCGTTGAAGATCAATCTCGAACGAGCTTCAAGTCAGGACTTTCAACGGAACAAATGTACAGCAAGACCGTGAACACAAGTAATTTTAAGAACAGCCACGAGCACAGGTGGCGCATGGGATACTTTGATGAACAAATGGGTGATTTCGAGTTGCGAATCTTGGACGAGTCGTTAGATGAACGAGTGGCCAACATCATTCACACTATCCATTCGGTTAAGGCGTTCAACGTTGACTTTTTCAAATTCAACTCGGGCGATCCGGAAACGGATCGTAAGAATATGGACGCCGTTGCTGGGCCGCAAGTTGATGAGGCCAAGTGCAATCAGCATCTCACAGAAATGGTCGCTCTTCTCGACGATACAAACGAACGTCTCAATCGAACTAGGTCAAATCCAGAGGAACCCCTTCAGTTGGATGAAAGACATTTCAGATTGGCGCGAGTCTTGGACTCGTATGGTCGCTACGAGTCCGGACACTTGTCAGGCAGAACCCAAACACTGGGACAATTCGATCAATGTGTCACCGGTCACCTGTTGCTAAACCGTGATCAGGACACAAATACAAAACGTAACCAGCATGAACTGGTTGGTACTCGCTACTGTTGGGCGCGATTGAACACGGAAAAGCATCTCAATCCTAGTTTGAAACATCGGCCAAGAACCAGTTTTGAGATGACCGAAGATCGGCTTATGATGGGTGTTTGTTTGCCCAAGTCATGTCACTCAAAGACATTCAACAAGAATCGTGAACTCATCCAAAAGCTAGTTGACAGTCAATTTAAGTTGCCCAAATCCATGTTCATCGAAGAGAGTCTTGAAGTTGACTCAATCTTTTGTTTGATTGACCAGGACAGTCAATACGCAGGTCTGCCATTGAGCGGAAAATTGGCTATAATCTCTTTGGTTGGCTGGTTCATGATGACAGTTTACGCAACAACAATATACAAGCCAAGTTCATCAAGCCATTTCATCAATTCTGTCATGAATTGTTTGAATTTGCGCAAATCAATTCAAGACTTTATCGGCGAGCCCGACAGTTCAATGTCCGAGGCAGAAGTGGAAAAGCTCAAGATACAGGTACGAAATCGAAAAGTTGAATTGGACGTTTTGAATCCTGTCAAAGCGTTTGGAAGTACATTTGTTGTTCTTGGCCATTCGCTCGTTATCCATTCTGTCACCAGTCAAAATGGTCTTAGATCTTACAACATGATCATGTCTGACCCATCGCTTTTGCTAATTGTTGTGGGCACTTTCGTTGTTGATACATTTTTTGTTATCACCGGCATGTTAACGGCTTACATTGTAATGAGACGAGCCAATTCATCAAGATCAAGTACAGCTGTAAATGGCAATCGTAATTCAATCAAGCATCAAACAAAGGGTGATGGAGAGTCGATGACACAGATTAGAAAACATGAATCCAGCCAATTGAGTATGTTTCTTGGACACTGGTTCAAGTTCACCATCAATCGCTATTTGCTCCTTGTACCGTTATTGTTTCTCGTATATTGGTTCAAGAAGTCAGTGTTTACCAGATATTTTGCCGATAGGCCAATGTGGGATCCTGGTTTCAACAAGGACACTGTGTTTGGTGCTTGCAAAGAGGAGAGTTGGCTAACTCCATTCACGATGATGAGCGCCTTCATGCCGCTCAATCAACAATGTTTGCCACAAACATGGTCCGTGTCAACAGATTTGTTCTTTAGTCTAACCATACCGCCTGTCTTGCTTCTCATGCCGAGAAAGCCAAAACTTGCTCTCACAATAGGTATTGCAATTGCTTCGGTTGGTTACATTTGGGCAACTTATGCATACCACAGCATCGACTCGGAACAGATGCTAGCGTTAAACAAGATAACAACCGAAGGATTTACGCTAATGTTCGGCAGCGTTCATCACGTATACACATATCCTCATTTTAGATTTTGTTCGGTGCTGATTGGATTACTGGCAGGCTATTATCTGTACAAATACGCAACGGACGAATTGAAAGAGTGGCCCAACTGGTTCAAGGGAGCAGCAACCAAATATGCTGCTGTGACTCTGTTGCTGATATTTTATGTTTTCAGCATAACACCCAAAGTGAAATATTACATTCCGTCTCAGCAGAAATTGATATTTGCAAACATGTTCACAACTTTTTCGCATGACCTGGGCAACATGCAACGCAATCATTTTAACTCGAATGGCCTCAGATTGGCGCAAAAGTTTCCTGATGCAATTGTTTGCTAATCGATTCTGGCAATCGTTGGTCAAGCTCAATTATGCCATCCTGTTGATTCATATGGAAGTTCTTCTTTACGTTACATCAGCCATAGCCTCGATGAACTATTTCACAAAGCAAACAATGTTAGCCGACTTTAGCGCGTCTTATTTCTACTGCATTCCATTGGCCACGTTCTTGCATGTTGTCTACGAGAATCCAATTCGAAAACTAGTCAAGCAACACGTCTTGCCAAGCATAGATCGACTGGTTTGATATCAAACGAATGCGTTTAATCTTTTTTAATCTTTCTCAATGTACTCTGAAACTTTTATACGCTTAAGCAAGAAACGATACTTTTATCAACTTAATCATTGTCAATTAAGATTGTATGTTAAATAAAAATGAGTACAACGAGCAAAATACCAATTGATAAGTCTCTCATCTTCGATTTTTACTCTTGAACTGTTGTCTTGCGCGAAGTTTCATGATCCTCTGTCGATATTAGGCAATATCAATCCTCTCACATTGAAACAATTATTTTAAAACCAACTTTATTACATTTACGTTATCGTCAAAAAATATGATACATTAGACAACAAATCAGCACCACAAAACACAACTTGGATCAGAGTGTTTCTCCACAACGTACATTTAAACTTTTGTCTCGCCTGTGGCAAAGTTTCGTCCGGTTCGCCGATCAAGTAACGCCTGATACCCAAAGTGATGTCACGCGAATACGTGTTCCAGTCTAGACGACGAACGTCACAATTAAACAACCTTTTGTCATCGTTGTTCATGAAATCATCGATTAGTTTTCGTCTTGTCATTGGACTGAACTTAAAATCATAGTTGTTAAAGAAATAGTGTAAAACACTCATTAGTCCATAAGAGCGTGTCAATTGCTGAGACCAAGTTGAAGATATTCTTCTGCTTCGTCCTGCAATCAACTGAAGCCTTGGCGGACTGCACAAATAATCCATCGCTGGTCCGATTAGATTAAGGTCAATTCCTTCAATCAACTTGAACAGATGATGGTTTTTTAGCAATGAGATCCCTGGCCTCCTAAACAAATCCATGCTTGGAAACTCAAGAGTGTGCTCGGCGATCAAGTCCACTATTTTGCCATAAGCTATTGGATTGTCAACTCCGCTTGACACATGAACCACGGGCACTTGAGTTAGTTCATTTGATAGTCCCAATTCGATAGCTTTTGCTCGAATGGCATCCTTGCGCTCTAGATAATATTTGACCATCTTTTGGTCCTGTTGAGGGTCTTTGATCTGGGTCCTACTCTCAGGATATCCACCAATAGCTGAGTCTAACCTAAGACGCACCCGATGATAGAGGTCAGCGAACCAGGCTAGTGATATGACGCAATTGGAAACAAAATCAGCCGGAATCAAGTCCATTGTGACATCATATATACCTTCGGCCGCATAAACTGTGCCTCTGGATGCATTATCAAACACACCATTACCAGCGTTGCGATTGTCAACGAAACCCTTGATTGGCTCCTCAAAGGTGGACACGATAATTGATGGGCGACAAATAATAATTGGCAATTGTTGTGGCCCAACAACGTATTGGCCGCAAAGATACTCGGCCAGCTGTTTCGAATAGGTGTAATTATTTGGATGCTGTCCAATAAGATCGCCACGAATCACCTCCAACGTGTTGTCGTCAACAGTTTTGGCAAGCTCAATCAGAGTCATTGGTTCAATGTCGACGGGATAAATGTGTTCGTCAATTGATGCTCTAACGCAATTTGAATAACAAGTTGAAACGTGAATGAGGGCACATAATTTTGGTAATTTACTTGCCAATTGGAGAACATTGTGAGTTCCAACCAGATTAATATCTACAGACAGCTTTAGTTTGCCAACAAAACTAACAATAGCCGCCGAATGAATGATAACTGATACCTCGTCGGCCAACTGAAGGAGGCGCTCGATGTTTTGACCAAGGAAGGGCTCCTCCAGGTTGCCCTGGAGCACGATCAACTTTGATTGGAGGTGTTCGAATGAACATGTGCTGTTCTCTTGATTGCACAATTTTTTCAAGTTATCAAAAATGGTTGAATTGAGCAAATCATCGAGTCTCTCGTGAGCTGATTTATTTTTCTTCGGTCTAATCAAGACAAATATCTTTCTAATTCCCTTACAAGTTCGCAACAGTTTCTCGATGATTAGCTTGCCCAAGAAGCCGCTCGCGCCCGTAACCAAAACACATCTTCCCTTGTAGAACTCAACTATTTGGCTTTTATCATTATTGAAATCTTCCATTTGTTGTTCTTGATTGAACGATATCCGACGTTTATTCTTTCTAGATGACATAATACTATGATATTGTACAATTTAAATAATGGTCAGCATCATATGAGGTTTTGCTTAAATCAAATCTTTTTTTATGCATTGAAAGAGTTTCAATGTTCGAACTATCTGTCGTTGAAACGTTACTGAGCGAATATTTGATCGGGTTTTAACCAATCTTCAATGTTTCAATATCAGATTCAATCAATTCAGTCAGAATAAAGTGACACTTCCTCATGGGAGAACGATAAATTTCTCCGCTCAAAGGGAGAGAGTGAGAGAGTTATTGCTCATAAGAAAGCATCGAGCAAAAACCAACTAAAATCTCAAACCAACTTCACACTTCATGTAAGGTGTCAGCTTCCTTGATTGGCACCAAAGATGACAGGAAACATTGATCGCGGCACGAAGGAGCAGACACCGAGTGAAATTATCTATCTTGTTTTCCTCCCAATCGTCTTTGATTCGTGATCAACTCGAGTCAAGCAATTCAAAGTCGATATAAAGATACTCATTGACGACGTGCTGATTGATAGATTGAATTTTGACGCGGGTCTTCCATGTGCCCTGTCTGTTGGTAAAACTTGATTGCATAGACAGACAGCTGGACTTTTCATCTTTCACCCTTCGTCGTGTTTCCTTGATTGAAATCAATTTTTCGTTCTATCATTTTGAATTTGATTTTGAATGATTACAAGGAGCTTTGCATCTTGGTTTAAGCAAAACGAGTCACTTCCAAGAAGTAAGAGAACGAGACATCAGCTTGAAAGATGGTCAAGACTGCGAGCCACTTTTGACCAGTCCAAACCAATCAAACAACAATTGTACAACAAAGCATATCGTCACAACAATGCCACTCATTCGGATGATACTCACCTTGATATCATTCCTGTTGATTAGCTCACAATTTACTTCGACTCAAACTTCACGTCAGGGATTCAATCAAGCTCGGGATGCTAGCTTCAAGCCGAAATCTCTGTTGTTGTCGCCGACACCGGACGATTATGTGACAATCCATAATGTTGCCTGTGGTGCAAACAACAATGGTTCGCAACCAATCAGTCAACAGGAACTTATTGATTATTATTCGTCACACGACAGCGTTCGACTGAGACAGTTGGCAAGCTCTTATAAGATCAATCAGGAGTGCCGCCGGGAGCCCACATCGTGGCGTTACAATTACATCGACGAGTTTGGCCATGTCCTGATCAGGGAACGAACAATTGATGAACGATCAGCTAACGTTATGTATTTGATTCGTTCTATCAAGGCGTTCTCGATTGATATGTTCAGTTACGACTGGAAGGATCCACGCAAGGACGAGGAAAACATGAATCTAGCTGCTGGGCCCAAGTTTGATGATGATCTATGCGGCAAACAATTGCACCAAATGAAGACGATTGCCGACGAGTTGAGCATGAAAACAAGCCTGATTAGATCCAATTCTTCGTATGATTTGGAAACTGTTGAGCTAACCGACCAGCACATTAGTCTGGCCAAAGTAATGGACTCGTTTGGACGCTATGAATCCGGCCGTTTGATGGGAAAAATCTTCTCACCTGGTTCGTATTATCAATGTCGTTGGAACAAATTGGTCTTGAATCAAGATGAAAAGGTTGACATGCGTTACTGTTGGGCACATTTGAGCTACGAAAAGCACCTTGCCGAATCGCTTAGAAATAGACCACGAAATAGATACGAGCATACTCTGAATGTTCTATATGCTGGCATCTGTATTCCAGAGTCGTGTCATTCAAAAAGTTATGCAAGACACAAGGATGCCCTGCAACAATTAGTTAATACACAATTTAAAATGCCCTTATCAACTTACATCGATGAGCACATGGAAATGAACTCGTTGTATTGTTTGGTGGATCAAGATAGCGAGTTTGGTGTGCCTTTGGCGGGAAAATTTCTGTTAGGTTTCATTGTTGGTTGGATCTTATTAACTCTGGGTGTGACAATATGGAATTCAACATATGGCAAGAAGGCAAGCATTGCACGGCGAGATGAGAGACAAGCATCCTTTGTAGCGACAGGTCGACGAGACGATGGACTTTTCCTTTTGGAAAGTCTCGATTTGTTAGAATCTTGGAATGATTTTATGAACCACTACTCAAGTTCACCACAAACCAGATCTGTCCAGTTGGATGCAATCAATTTTTTGAAAGTGTTTGGTTGTGCTTTTGTTGTGTTTGGTCACACAATGGCTCTTTATGGTGGTGTCTCTATGGATGAACTGCGTTTAGCCAAATACGTCGAATATGACGGAGTATTGTGCTTGATAGTTGCTGGAACTTTAGTGGTGGATACATTCTTTGTGATCACAGGAATTTTTTGGGCTTACTTTACATTGAAACGTCTTAATGGTGGACGCGCAGCTAGACTAGAGCAACAACATCAACAACAGTTCTCGAGCCGAGGACACTTGGAAACTAATTTGTCAGACATAAATCAATCCATTGATTTGCGAAAGTTTGACACTAACAACAAGGAAGACGAGGAGACCAAATCGTTTAGTCCACGATCGATTGTCACGGACCCCGGCAACATTCAGTCGGATGCAAAACAAGCAACAACCGCTGTGACCATTGTCCAAGTTGAGACGTGGTTTAAAACTATTCGAGACTTTTGTCTCAGATGGTTCACTTATTCTTCATTCCGCTATCTAAGAATTGTGCCTCTCTATGTGCTTGTCCACTGGTTCAAAAAGTATGTGTTCATCTATATTGGCGAGGGCCCTTACTGGGACCATGGCTTCAACCATAAGACAATGAGCGGCTCATGTCATTTGGAGACGCCTCTAACTCCGTTCACATTCTTGGCTGCCTATTATCCCATAGCAAGACAATGTTTGCTTCAATCTTGGTCGATCGCAAACGATTTGTTCTTTGCCCTTCTGGCACCACCAATCATATTGCTCATCAACAAGCGACCCAAAACGGCCGCCATATTATCGTTAATCTCTTGTATGATTAGTAGCGCATTTGCACTGGCCACGATCGCGTCAACTCCAACTCACCTTGATGAGGAACTACGAGAACTTAGAGCTGTTGGTTTCTATAGGCTGTTTGATGAATTGAGTCTTATCTACACGGCTCCTCATTATCGTATGTTCAACTTTTTAGCCGGCGTTTGGGGAGGTTATGTGCTTTACCATAAGCAGACCAAGCTTGAAGATCGCCAAGCTAGACAGCGATACCAAGAACAGCAGCAAGATTTCAACACTAACAATCAACAGGCAACAATCAACGACCCCTCGAACCAAATTTGTGTTTTGGAGATATCGTCAACGAAGCAAGCCAACAATATCAAAATGCAATCGGACAAAATCGAGTGGCCTGGTTGGATTCGGGGCTTCGCAACCAAGTTTTCCTTTGCTTTTATAATATTCATATTTGTTTGCTTTGGAATGAACGAAACATCCAAGAAGGCAATGGGTAGCTTCTATCGAAACCTTTATCCCCAATTTGCCACTTCGTTGCGCATTTGTTGGGCAATGTGCAATGTGGTTCTATTTTTGAGAATGATGACCGATTGGAAGGACACTCTCTTGATGCGCTGGTCGGCTAGCAAATTCTGGCAGGTTTTCTCCAAGCTCAACTATGCCATCCTCCTGATTCATCTAGATTTGCTCGTCTACACAACCACCGTATCACCATCAGTGCCGCTCAGTTTTACCAAGTGGGCTTTCTTCAACTTGGGTGCAGGCATCTTTATGCTCTGTCTGCCAATAAGCATATTCATCTATCTGGTATTCGAAAATCCGTTCGACAAGCTGATCAGGTCCAGGTTGGCTCGCTTCCGATAACGACAATGATAATTTGATTATTTAGCTCGATAAGTCGTGAACATTTTTTTTAGCTGTATCATTCACAAAATAAACACAACTGGCTTGGTATTCTAGCCATTCGCAAGTTTTGTGCTTTAGTGCGGCTTGTTTGTGAATCGATGCGATTTCTAACAAGCAACTGTGATGAAAACTCGCTTCCTTGTTGCAGTAGACACCAAGGTTTGACATGTAGAACGGACAAGGCCAAGAGGTTTGGGGTTATCATCACAAACGGTTTGCGGTTGCTGTAACACCGTGAAGCTGTAACCATCAATCTAATCAAATATATTCAATAGACTTGATTTAAGAAAGTTGGCGGCAAATAAGCAAAATCATTGAAATAACATGAATTCATCACTCATTTGGATTGTCGCCTTTTGCTTGCTATTGTTTGATATTTTCAGTAAAGGCTCTTGGCCTTACTGAAAGTCTCTGCTCATCTAGCTTGGATTTCAACGCAACTCACGCAAATACAGGATGCCTAAATCTATGTACTGTGACAATAGTTTACCAGTTGAGTCTGTATTTTGTTTGGCTAATCCTTTGGGATCTACTGGTCTATGGATAGATTATTGGCACTTAATCAGTTGGTTCGAGCCACCACTCTAACCTGGTCGCTATGTCATGTCTCTTTATGATTCATGTCGTGTTTGAAAATCCGATTGATAAGATAATTAAAACCTTATTGGTAGCTAGATGACATAACAACTTGTTAGTTGAAGCGATTTCGTCGATAATACATTCAACCTGAAACAGCAGTTATAGTGCGACAAAATGATTGCACACTTGAAGAAATCGGCAAATTGTCACTACAAAATTGAGTGCGTCAACAATTTGGCGCGATCGAGTCTGACTCGTCACGGCCATTGTTATCTCCCGTCGTTAATCGCTTCGCAAGACCAGCTGGGTCTGTTTAGATGAATATCTTCGCTTGTATATATAAAATAATTATAATTCACTTTTAACATTCTAACAATTAGTCAGTCACAAAATATTTATTATTCTTCTAAAGCGAGACCAATCATCATGTCGTTTTCTGTTGACCAGTTCATGCAAGTTAAATGCAAGTTCACAATCACTTCTGAATCGGAATCTGAGACATCAGAATCTATTTACACCAACAATGAACAAGTTCGCTTATGCAAATCAATACAATTAGACTCTAACAACAGTTCTACGCTGATTGTCATGATCTGTAGCAATGAAGTCAGTAACAATCATATTCTGGTATATTATATTGAAAAGCCTAGAAATCAGCAACAGACAAGCGTCCATGGTGAACAAAAAGTTGACGATAACAATTCTAGTAGCGCCCCTAGTCATAGTCTATCCACGAACAATTATGAATTTCCTGCCAGCAATACTATTACACCCACAAATTCCACCCAACTCTCGAATCCTGCTCTAAATCATGATCCATCAACACCGTCGACTAGTCCAGCAAGTTATAGAAGAAGATCTAGAACAAAACCTAAAATTATTGTCAAACAAATATATTATCACAACTACAACGAGGACATTGTGGCTATTTGTCTTAATCAAAGCGGAACGAAACTTGTTTTAATCAATGCCTCGTCCACCATCTACGTCATACCTATCAAGAACATCTTGCTCAACCTGCACGCACGTCAACTCAGATCATCTCAAAGTGGATCTATGTACTATTACGATGCAACGATTTTAAATCCCTGCTCGCAGGATCAACGGTGGTCGATCAACGAACCGATAGATATGGTCTATTGGGAGTCAAATGAAGACAAGAAATCGATACTCGTGGTCGCAAATCAAAACGGAAAGATAACATTCATCAACGTGGATGAGAAGAGAGAAATTTGTTCAACTAGCGTTGGGGAACCAATCAAGTCTTTGGATATTATCCGTGATGGGCATGGTCAGAGTTTGTTGATCACTTGCACAAGTTACAAACAGTACAGACAAGTGTTGGAGTCCTCGGTTATCAGAGAGCGGGTTGACTCAAGTCAAAATGAAACCCAAGGACTCTTCCATAATCAATGTCCCCCTTCTCTGATCAGTTTATCAAAGCAAGGATTGACAGAGATGAAATCAGACCGAAGAGAGTCACTAGCCTCAATTCAATCAAAGAACAGTGACCATATGTTGAACTCTAAACCTATTCCAGTGAAACTGTTCAGTAATCAGGCCGGCCAGGCAACAGCAACTAGATTAATTCAGCGAGTGTTCACACCATCCGCGAGTCATCTGGGCATTCAAACGAGCTTAAGTTTTAGCAATCATCGCGACCACCCTGTCACCCTTTTAAGGTATCAATCACCAAATCTGATATGTTCAATCGATGTTCTTGCACCCAATAACAATCAAAATCACTCGAGTCAGCAAACCAAGTTATCTTCAAGCCAAAGCCTCCATCAGCCCAAATTGCAGAATAATCATGGTGAGCCAAGATTATTAAGATACTATTCAAACAAGAATTACTTTTATCAGCCTAATGGACCACAAATTATTTTTAAGTTAGACTCGCTTGACCCGGATGAACTGATAACAGATCTCATACTTACTGATCGTTTTATTGCATACACAACCGACAGGGATCGTTGCATCATCAACTCGAGGAATTGTTGCAAATTGAAAAGCTCATCTACCAATTCCAACTCTCCAAGGATTGAATCATTGAATCCTCTGGTAAAAGAGATTGCATTCAATCATGAAGAAAAGATTATGCTCCTCATCAAATCGCCCATCTCAAATGATCAGGACAATATAATAGATTCGTTCTTGCTTATTACAACCAGATCAATCTACTCGATCGAGGCTCGTCACAATTGTCGTGAACTATTCATCAATCTAATAGACTCGCATCTAGCAATCAAGCGGACATTATTCATGTCTAAGACCCAGATCGACTGTAAGCAAAATCATTCTGATTTCAATCTAGATTCTCAATTCACAACGATGACCTCGGGTTACGACACTCACAGAAATGCAGAATCCGATCTATTGATTAGTAATTTTTTACAGCATCGCGAAGTTTATGAGAGGATTTGTCACGACAGTCAGGCTTTCTCGACGTTATTCAAGTTGGAATTAAACAGCCTTTACGAAGCTTATGCAGACCGGTTATTGCAAAGAGGTCAACTCGACCTGGCTAATAGGTTCTTCCAAATGGCACGCTTCGATCACTTGAAGATATTAGGAAAATACATAAGAGTTTGTAACTATAGAGGGGCGATAAATTATGTTCAAAGTATTTTGAGTGACGAGCACGAGTCTCGTAAAGTTATGACTGAAAATGAGAAGATAGAGATTTTAAAAATGGCCTTCAAGTGCTTGCTGGCTAAGACAGTTGTGGAACGTGGTGTCGGCGATAAAAAGAAGGTAATGTTTGATGAACAACAGAAACAAATTGCAGAGAATATCTTTATTGAATTCTTGATTGCATGTCTCGACGAATCTACTGATGATGCATGCCGCTTGTGGTACAACTACATTAATTACTATCTAAATTATATTGGCAACTTGGATCAATTGCAAGTGGATATCTTGAGAATAATGGACACAGTTGGTGATTGTCGTTTAGCCGTCAGTCTTTACAAGACAATCTACCGTGATGAATCATCATATGCAACGAAAAGTTCGATAAATCGTAATGATGGCGGCAAAAAATCCCATTTCGCTCATTCGACCAAAAACGGGCTCTCACACAAGTTGGACAGCAATAACAAGACATCTTTATCGACACTGGCCTCCCATTGGAATGATACCATGATCATGAATACACAACTGGAAAAAATGGAGCAACTTCATACTTTAGCCAACTTGTTCAAGAATGAATTTTTGATGAGACTTCTCGAGAGAACCCTAGACTTACTTCCTCAATCGATGGACTTGGATTTACTGAGCATAGCAACCATGTGCTAACCATCTGCGCAATATTGAATTGTTCGAACAATAAATACTAGAGCTTTTAGCAGGCTAAATCCTCAATGGTCACGGCACGTTTTGTTGCACCAAGCTTCGAGCGAGTTAAGTATGTTTCTGGGTTGATGACTTCCGTCAACGATGTAAGCAAATTATGGGGATAACAATCCACATGTCATTCCAACAGGAGAGAGTTTATTGCTGATTGCTAGATGAGAGCGATTAGTGGACACAAATAAATTAATTTATTATCTGATTCGAAGGTTACTCTAATTATCTTCGAGGAAAAAGAAGTTTCCTGAACGTTTTTGGTCGACATCTTTCAAAGAGTTCAATTTGTTGATTCTAGGTCGGTAGTTGTTTGGATCCCGTCTGAAAGTAATGTTGAGCATATTCAAAAAGGTATTCATACCCGTCAGCAATGATTGAGGCGATCTTGCCTTTGCATTGAGACCCGGCTCACCCTCAAAGACAATGACTCGATCCGCCAAATATGTTGCCATGATGAAATCGTGCTCCACGATGAATCCTGTCTTCTTCGAATGCAACAAGAATCTCTTGATAACTTTAGCCGCCACTAGACGCTGTTCTGAGTCGAGGTAAGCGGAAGGTTCATCAATTAGATAAACATCTGCTGGCTTACCTAAACATAGTACCAAGGCTACACGCTGCAACTCTCCTCCGGACAACTCGGTAACCAATTGATCTTGGATCCTTTCAATTTCTAATGGTTTCAATACGTCCGTCTGGAATTGAGGGTGCCTGTACATATCAAAAATCTTCTCCATCAATAGTTCCTTAACAGATTTTTGTGATTTAGGACTGATTTTTTGAGGCTTGTAACTGATGTTTAGAGAAGGCAAATCCGAGTCACCCGCATCTGGCTTCAAACCTCCAGCGAGGATTTTGATAAACGTTGTTTTACCAGTACCGTTCTCACCGAGCATGACGATAATTTCTGAATCAGTGAATGTACCAGGCTCGATATTCAAATTGAAACTGCCTAATGCTTTGGCCATCCTCGGATATTCATAGTGACACATACGTTTGATTTCTTCCTGTGCTGACTCGGACACCTTAAAAACTAATTCGGTGTCTCTAAACCGCAAGTTTTCTGTTGGCACGAATCCATCAAGGAATATATTTATACCTTCTCGCACAGAGAAAGGCATAGTGACAACTCCATAAATTGAAGGTTTACCGTACAGGCAACAGGTGAAGTCAGATAGATAATCCAGGACTGACAAGTCGTGCTCGACTACGATAACATAATTCTTAGGGGTAACAAGTGATCTGATTGCTTGAGCGGCTTTCAAACGTTGTTTAACATCCAGATATGATGAAGGTTCGTCGAACATGTATACGTCTGCTTTCTGAATACACAACAGTGCTATAGCAAAACGTTGCAACTCTCCTCCAGAGAGTTCATCGATATTTCTCGACCTAACAGTTGGTGTCAATTCAAGCAATTGGCAAAACTCTTCTAGCCTACCAGTTTCGTTTTTCTTATCAAGTGCCTCCTGCACTGAGCCTTTGAACGCCCTGGGAATTAAATCTACGTACTGTGGCTTGATTACTGCTTTCAGCTGATTTTCTAATATTTTTGTGAAGTAATTTTGCAACTCAGAACCTCTAAAGTAGGCTAGAATCTCGGTCCAATCAGGCTGTGGATCGGTCCACCGTCCTAGATTAGGTTTTATCTTTCCTGCAAGAATCTTCAACGCTGTGGACTTGCCAATTCCGTTTGTTCCAACCAACCCGAGCACTTGACCAGGCCTCGGTGTTGGCAACCTATGTAACTTGAAAGAGTTAGGTCCATAACGATGGGTTGTATCTTTATCTAGATTGCTAGGCAAGTTGATGATTTCGATGGCACCAAATGGGCATCTCTTGACGCAAATACCACAACCGATACAAAGTTGCTCACTAATGAATGCAATCTTATCACTGGGGGTAACTTCAACGCAAAGTTTTCCAGATTTGACAACTGGACAGAGACGTTTGCATTCTTGATTGCATCGCTTGGGCTTACATTTGTCCTGATTCACTATGGCAATACGGTCAAGTTTAGCTTGACTAGCATTTGAATTTATTCTGTTCATTGTGTTGTTCAACAGTGAGAGCTCGTAAAGGAGAATAGTCTTTGCCCAATGTGTATATATAATATTCAATATATATATCTAGATTGTTTTGTGTCTGAGTTTGTTGGCTTTAGGGAGCGGCCTGTGAGTAGTAGCAGACTAAACTAATGATCCAATATTGACATGACATAAATGGTAAAACAGAGAGATGTAGCGAAATACGAAATCGACGCCGTCGTCGTCGTGATGGTGAGGCGCAGAAAAGTGTGAGGCGAAAACAAGTGGACAGATATTCAGCAGTCCGCATGAGAGACAGCACGCCTTCCATGTGGTGCGCGGGAGATTCAAGCTACGGCACAACTCATTAACCGAAAAGGTGCTTTTGTTGTTCGATTCGGTGCGCGGGCTAAAATCAGCGGCGGCGGACTCTACAGAATATCATTCCTGAAGGGGGGCTGACATGCTGTCGGGTCAGCTCAGAATGGTCGAAATTTTCGAGGGGGGGAAAGTAGAAACGACTACGGCGACGGGACTGAATTGATGTGAGGGCTGTTGTGTGGTGTTGGTTTGGGTATTTTTACATGATAAAATCCACAGAAGGCGCACACAGACATGCACACACACGCACACATTCGGATTAGTTGGACAAGAGCCTTCTTCGGCGACGAGTCGTCGCCGTCGTTGCCTCGTAGTCGTCAGATCAAAGCCGCTTCTGCCCCTGCTGTTCCGAATCTCCTTCTTTCCTCTCTCTCTCTCTCTCTCCTTCTCTCTCCTCTCTCTCTCTCTCCCTCTCCCTCGCTCGCTTACTCTTGTGATCGGTTCGTCGATTCGGCTAGCCCATCATTATTCATTAAAAAGGCATTATTATTATTATAAAATAAATTCTCTAAGATATTCTCATTGATGAAAAAAAACGTTGCTTGCAATTGATTCATTTAGATCTATCAGACCGGCTGATCCAATTGTACCTTCAGTCGGACCGATTGTTTATTATTATTAACATTATTATTATTATTACAATTATTCTCCTCATACAACTCACAGTTAGCGAATATTAACATTACAATCAACACCATTTGGATCCATAACAATCAATTAGATTTATATCATAATTATTGACACAATCACAACATCTATAGCGAAAGCACAGCTGCATTAAAAAAATTCATTCATGTTCAACCAGGAACAGTTGGCCGCGATTGCGGCGGCCATGTCCATTCTACAACAAACCGTACAATCCAATCAATCCAATGGCACCACAACTGCATCACCATCAACATCATCAACAAATAATCAATTAACAGGTTCAGCCCAGCACCAGTTGGGTGTTGCAGCAGCAGCCGCCGCCGCTTCGGCACAACACCAAGCAGCACAACAGCAACAGCAACATCATCCATCACAGCAACAACGACAACAACCATCACAACAGCAACAACAACTCATGACACAAGCGTTCACTCAAAGATTACAACAACAATTGCAACAAATTGTTCAACAATCACAACGCAACCAGCAACAGCCGCCTCACCAACCACAACCTCATCCATCCCGTTTATTAGCCGGCGATGCAGCTACCTCCCTGTCAAATAGGCAACAACAAGCCATGCAGAATTCCTTGCAGCATGGCCACCCTATGGCTAACGACGCGCAAAAACGCAAACGAGGCCGGCCACCGTTATCGAAGCCAGGTACATCAGCAGGAACGTCTGCCGTGGACTACAATTATATGAATATGTTTGCTGCTGTTAAGAGTCAACAAGACCGTGACAGAATACAGCGTGAAAATAGGATTCAACAAGAGCGAGCACAACAAATTCGCAAACAACAAGAGCTTGAGAGACTTAAGGAGCTCAAACAAGCTCAAGAGCGTGAGCGACAACGTGAGATACAGTTACAACAAGAACGAGAAAGACAGCGACTTGAAATGGAAAGGCAACGTAAAGCTCAACATAGGATGGCAATGGCCGATATTGATCGCGAACGTCGCCGTCAACATATGATCATGGTAAGAAATTTAGAAGCATACAAACGCAATGAAGAAAGAGAGAAAGCTGTCAGCGCGATGATGGAAGAGAGAAACAAACAGAGCGAGAGACGAATTTATCAGAAGCGTCTTGAAGTCGAGCTTATCAAGGAACTTCGCAAACCTGTTGATGACATGATGCTTAAAATCAAAAACCGTTAGCAACTCTTAACAGGATACCAGGACTCAAATTACCAGGCAGAGCATTTGCTGATCTCCTGATGTCTTATGAGTTCTTATTCAACTTCGGCGAAACAGTTGGATTAGAATTGAGACAGATACCGAATGTAAACGCGTTGCAACTCGGATTGATGAATCTCGAAATCAAAGCCGAGGACCAGCTCATCGCTATCATGCATCATTTATGCATGTTTGCAATCAAAGATCCGCGTTTCCCATACACTGGTTCGACAAAAGAGATTGAAAATCTACCGAGAACAAATGAAGGCCTTTCTCAGTTATTACACTTTTATCTTCAGGTTTTAACTTTGAATGCTAAAACAGAAATGGAACATGAGTCAAGATTGTATAGATTGATCGAGCAAAAATACTTCCTAGCACTCAACGCAACTCAAAAGGCCGAGATGCTTGCCTTCATATGCAATGAGTTACTTTGTAGCCAAACGGTTACGAAGCAGGTAGAGGACACAATTGAAAACGTGGCTAAGTTGCGTAAGGACAAATGGGTTCTGGAGAATGAGCTTAGAAAGTTTCGATCTATCAAGACAAAACGAGAGGCTAAAGAAGAAGCCGAACAAAGGGCCAAGGAGGCTGCCGCAGAAGCCGCTGCTGCTGCAGAAGCTGCTGCAGTGGCTGCCGCAGCGGAAGCAACGAATACGAATGGTGAAATAGAGACGAATGAAGAGGGAAACAACAATGACAGTATTGAGCAGATAAAGAACGATATCAAGAAAGAAGATCAAGATAAGAACAAGTCTACCCGGACAAATGGTTCAATAAATGAGGAAAGCAGCCCTAGTAAGAAAGATCCGGATACCTCAGCACAACAAAACACTACAAATGATCTCGATGATTTGGAGCCCGAAATGACTAACGATGAGCTCTACAAGAAGATAGAAAACTTAACAAGGCAGTATAGCAAAACAAGCAACAAACTGGATCGCGCAATCAACTCCATGAGAGCAAATCCACTAGGTCAGGACAGGTATAGGCGCCGATATTGGGTTTTACCCCAAGTGGGTGGTGTATTTGTTGAAGGCATGGAATCTTCTGAGCCGGAAGAGCTGTTGAACAACAAATTCACTGATGAAGAATTGGAAGAATACGAGAAAGAGCAACAAGCACTTAGTGAGCTTGAATGTTTGGCAGAAACCACTGATCAACCCACGAGTGAAATCGGAAAGGAAGATGTTGAGGACGAGAAAGACGAAGAAGAGATGGAAGTAAAGGAAGAAATCGAAGATAAAGACGAAGATGAGCCTATGGACGCTAATGAGGAAGAGATGGCAGAGTCAACCGATACCAAAGCTGAAGCAAAAAGTGAGGCAGTAGAGAACGGCGAATCTGAGATCGAAGGAAAAGCCACAGAAGCAACCGAATCCGAGGAACCGACAAGTCAGGAAACTGTATCCAAAATACCTTGGTTCAGTATATTACCCAGGCCGTCATGTGACTTCAAAATAGCCATCAAGGATGAATCTGTTGAAGAGGAGGACGGCGAAAAGAAAGCCCTAGATGAAGAGGGCGAACAAACAAAGCTAGAGCTGACCATCGATGAATTAAAAGACAAACGGCATGAAATATGTCCTGGTCTAGCTAAGCGATTGGAAGAGCTTGAAGCGGAGCAATATGAATCTCCCAAAAAGATACACCCGCAATTCCAATATGGTTGGTGGCGCATTACCGACGCTCAACAGCTCAAATCAATCCTATCCGTATTGCACGAACGGGGTGCTCGAGAGCGGATCCTTCAAAAGCATCTCACTAAATATTTTCAATACGCATGCAACTCGTGCCGGAACAACACAGTCGATTTTGATATAACAGCCTACGACCGACAACTCGCCGGTAAGAATTACGGAGCTCCTGTTCCTCAGGCTGACGATGACAGCGCTGATGAATTGAGAGATGGTGATGAGGAAGACGAAGATGAAGCAGAGGACTATGAAGATGATACAGGTGATGATAAAGTCAACGTACAACAGGCAGCAACCACCGCAGCACCAACCAAGAAGTCTAAAAGAAAGAAAGGTTCGTCTTCTCTCAGGTCTAGACGTTTGAGAGCTAAAGCTGCAGCTAGGAAAAAAGTTGAGAATTCAAAAAATAAGTTAGCCCAAAGAATCAATTAATCAATTTTAGGAAAACCTCAGAATTTCCCCCGTCTCAAGAAATCATAATAATAAAAAATGTTTAAAGTTGATGGTCCGTTTATTCTTGGTCATGTGCAGTCCATCGTATCATCATCGCCTAACGATACACATCCAGACAGCTGCTTTGTAATATGAGTCGCTCTCTGTTTTGCCAAACTAATGCATTTGGCTAATGTACAAGAATCTATTGCTTTGCCGCCTTGCTTGTTGATGTGACAATTGTCTCCTTGTGGCGACAGTTCGACAGTCACGGACATGGTAGATTTTGCGACTGTCTCCTCTTCGAGATTGGGATCACAAATAACACAATCACCAATAATGGCAAATGAAGAGCGAACAGGCATCTTGTTAATGTTAAATCTTCGTGAAGTTTTAACTGCATTAACGGTCTTATCTACCAGATTGAGCGACTTTAAAGCCGCAAGAACTGCGATCAATGCAGCGTCGAGGAAACAACCATCGTAATTGAGGCATATCACCTCAACGTCCACCGACCAGGACAATTTTCTTTCGTCAATAGAGAGACATTTGCGATCCAAACAATTCATGTCGTCTAGTATATTCTTTAGAGTTTTAGTCAACAATTGTGCAGTGTGTTGTGTCCTGTGACCAGTTGGACTAGAGCAGATGGGAGGTAGTTCAACGTGAATGTTGATAATATCATTTTCATGGTTAACATCTGTTTGCTTGATCAACCTAGTTGTGCAGCCACAAACCAGACTAGTATTGCCGAGTTTTACTAGTGATGAAGAGTTGGCAGTTGAAATTGCATCGACTTCTAGTTTGACAATACGAAACTCTTCCAGTTTTCTTCCATCGGCACGTTTTCCTTTCTCTATAAGCTGGCAATGAAACTCGTAGGGCCTAAGAACCCTGAACTCTTCAGCCATGGTCCTTGACAGCCGACTGTCTTTCGCTCAAAGGATATCTATTTTGGAGATTGGCTTTGGATAGATTGGTGATCGAGGTGATTGTTTCAAAGAATGGCACGGACCATGGACGGTTGATGGAATACAGGTGATGAAGCTGGTGAGAGAAAGCTCGTGCAGAATTGGTTGCAGGTTGCAGCGGGCGCAATGGATTTGGACGCGGTGTTGGTGCCGCCGCGTGGTCGAGTGAGAATGCTTTTCGAAGAGTTTGAGAATGAAGGCGGTCTGTGTTGAAGTTGTGCAGTCGTTCTAGAATCTAGAGTCAGCTGCTGTGCGATAACACAGGAGCTGTTTTTTGGAGCTGATTGCATGTTTCTAGTTTTCGTCGTTTCGAGTCCGTAGAAACGTACGCAAAATAAGAAATAAATGTTATGGGGACTCACCAACGAATTCATACGAGCTGCAGCATCACGTTGAAGAGTCCAAACAGTCTGCCCCATTGCGACCGCCCGGCATTCGGCAATGCACGCTTCTTGCGCTAATGGAATTTTGGACGCGCCAAATTCTTTTTGTTTTCCTCCTGTTTCTCCCTCGCTTTCTGCGCCCGCCTCTCCACGTTCTTGGCCTGAAATGAGACTGATAAATCGCCATTCGCATTTGACATTGTTACTCAACACGACGGATTGCCCATTATCAAGCCAACTCATATTGCACAACAACATCACTCATAATCTCATAATTTTGTTGAAAACCCCACTTAAAAGTTTCCCTTTAATCTAATTCAGATTAGAATCTAGACTGTAAGGTTATTTATTATTCTCACACACAAATTCTACAACATGGAAGAGGGACTATCAAACTCACCAGGCATCGATGAGAACCAAGAGGCCGAGCCGGAGGTGTCGGCCAAAGAGGCACTCATTAGATCATTGGGAAAAGACTTTTCAAATTATACTTATGATGGCAACTTTTCAGTTTACCTGAAATTTGTTCGCGACCGTGCCGAAATCGAAAGTGACATCAAAGAGGACACATATTTTCCTGATTTTGTTCATCAATTCTTTGTTGACCAAGAACGCATTTTCGGTTACAAGCAACCAATTCTGAGAATGTTCTATACGGCAGGCAGACTTAAGCGTTATGTCAAATTTGACTATGAAGAGTGTCTGACCCGAGAAAAAGACGGCATTGATGCCGACGATGTCATGTCCTATCTGACACCAATCTTGGACAACCTAGAATACACTCAAGACCTCAACCAATTCATCCAGGAGGTATCAAGCAAGGAAGAACAGGAGTTCAGGCCACCCGGAGATCTCCTCTACGAATTTGAGCTAGATTATAGAAAGCGACGCCACTTGTCCAGAGCTCAGCGCGAGTTACTTGAAGAGGCTGGCGAGCTTGGAGTCAAGCTACCTTTGAATGGTTCATCAGATGAGAATATCATTTCTAATACCAATGGCAATTCATCTACGAATGGAGCCGCCAATAATAATTCTTCTACACAAAGACATGACCATCGTGAGATTCTCCAACCAGTTTGCAAGAAACGTTATCAAATCCTTCATGCCAACTCAGACTCAAAGAATTTTAAGCAATTCCAGGCACGCATGCAAACTCTAGTGATGTGGTTCATAGAGTCCGCAAATATGATTGACTTTGAAGACCAAAGATGGGATTGCTTTATGATGTTTGAGAAGTACAATCCGTCCACAAGTGGCGATGACGTTACAACCCCGGTGAGCACTGAGGATAGATATTATTTTGTTGGTTACGCCACCGTGTATCGCTACTACGCGTACCCAGACAAAACGAGGCCACGTGTTTCTCAAATGCTCATACTACCTCAATACAGACGCAATGGTCTTGGAACAACCTTGTTGCAAGCTATATATGATTATTACAAGCGACAGACCGCAACCTTGGACATCACTGCTGAAGATCCCGATGAAGAATTCATAGCCATGCGAGATTTGCTAGATTGTAAAAATTGTGTCAAGCTTGACACGTTCCAACCAGAAAGATTGAAAGAAGGTTGGTCAGAGGAAATGTATAAGGAGGCTCAGGAGAAACTCAAACTATGCCGTCGCCAGGCAAGAAAAGTATATGAAATCTTGAAACTGCGAGTGATCAACAAATCTAATCAGGAAGAGTACAAAAATTACCGCATAGAGATCAAGAACCGTCTCAACATACCAAATCAAAAACAAAGGATTGACGTTGATCGAGCCCTGAAACGTGATCCTAAGATTCCTGTACCTGATGAACTTCGACCTCAGGAGAAAGTTACAGCAGCAAAACTCGAAGACAATTTTAGACTTTTGGAGAAACAATATAACCATGTGGTGGAAAAATTGAACCATCCCGAAGTCACGAGCGGTGATGTCTGATTGAGAAGCACAGTAAGATTGAAGCTGTAATGGGTGGCATGCAACCTCTCACCAAGTCCAAGAATAGTCACTGATCTGGAATAAAACACTTTTACCATCGATACTTGATAAGAACGAGTCCAACTTTATATCCATTAGGTATTTCTTTTCTTCTTTTTTTTGATGTTAACATTCTAACTTGTTTGTTGAACAAAGATTCGTGAAACTTGAGATTCGATTCAGCGTCGAGTGTTAACTGTTGGGTTTAGTATGCGTATGCTTAATGAGAGGGATTAAAGTAGGGAGATTGCACTTGGCATGTCTATATGACCCTTGTTGATGTTGGTCTCCATAAAATTGTTGCATAATTCGGAAGATCGTTCACACCGCTATCACAAGCAGTGGGTGAATCTCGGCGAAATTGAAGCACTGCTATCGCCGCTGCTACTTGCTTGATTCATTCCAACGAAGGCAGCAGCTGCTGCGTGTCTCTTTTTTGCCGTTGCCATTTCAGCGCAGATCTCTTACGCCATTTTGTTCTTCTATTTTGAAACCAAACCTGGATTGAGATTAGTGAAAACAAGATTGATTAAATTAGTATTTTGAGTACTCATGTAATCAGATGTGTCATATCAAGCGTGTTTATATTGTTTTGTTCTGGTTATAACGATTACTCACCTTCACTTGAGACTCGGACATTGCTAGTTGATAAGCTAATTTTGCACGTTCTGGGCCTGCCAAGTATTTAGCTTGCTCGAAAGTTTTTTCAAGCACATAAATTTGGTGACCCGAAAAGGTTGGCCTAGTGTGCTTCTTATTCTTATTGTTGCCCTGTTGATGATTTTGACCATTTGTTGAGCCATTCTGTGACGCTTGGCTGGGCGAGCTCATTCGTTGCTGTTGGCCGGCTAATTGATTGGCTTGGTTAAAATTATGTTGTTGCACTCTCAATGACGAGTGATCGTGAACAGAAACAGCGACACTTGCAGCAGCCGCTTTAGCCACCAGGGATTGTTGAGCCGCTGCTGCCGCAGCCATGGCGGCAATCTTGTGTCGATTTGTGGTCGCATTTGGCGATGATGAGGCCTGCTGCTGATGGTGTTGCTGTTGATGAAGCTGATTGTGGTGGTGATTTTGTTGTTGCTGGTTGATGACCATCTCGTTGTGTGTCATCTGATGGTCATGGTGTTGTTGGTGCAATTGAAGATTGTTCATGTGATTGTGGTGCTGGTTGAATTGTACATTTAGGTGGTCTAGGGCATTTGATATTGCTGCTGGATGGGGTTGGTGGTGGTGATTGTTGTGGTGCTGTTGTTGTTGTTGTTGTTGTTGCTGCTGCTGGTGTTGTTGTTGGGGCACGTTAGTTGGGTTGCGATCGCTCGATGGCATACCCTGAAGAGGCGAAGCCGACTCGTCAAGATCAACATGTGGCGAAAGTTGTTGTTGTTGTTGTTGCTGAAATCGTTGCTGTTGAAACTTTTGTTGCTGGGCGTAGAACGACGACCACAAGATGTAATCTATGCTGAATGGGTTGTTCTTGCTGGTTGCCGCAGCAGCAGCTGCTGCAGCGGCTGCGGCCGCCGCTGCCGATGAGCCACCCGGAAGCTCCATGTCAATGATGTGTCTTGGTAATGAGTGTTCAATCAATTTAATCCACCTGATTAAAGACAGATCGTTCGTGGTTAGCTTTGTTTGTTTGTTCCTGTTCGATTGAGGTGAGTCTCGAGTGGTCTATAAGTGCCTGAATCTTGTCTTAGCAACGCAAGCTTGCTGTGTGGGTTTTGGTGGGCGAGTAATTCAAACTATTATAACGATTTGCTGTTTGAATTTGTTTCAATCGAGCTCTCAATTGAATGTTGTTGCCGAATGAAGATCTGATTTGAGGCCAATGCGAGACTTGATAGAAGGACATCTAAGAACTGCTTCGAGTGAAGTGAGACCGACAAATAAAAGAGCGATAAATCTTCTTTTGGTTTGCTGTGTTTGACTGTCGTCAGTTCCAGACGACGACGACCGG
>CATLOQ010000009.1:25000-27269 GCA_950022295.1 Bromus sterilis
CGGAAACACATCGTTGAAATCATGAACGAAACCGGTTACTTTCCTGTACCCAGGCCGCCTACGGCTGCATGGGGGCGAATTTTACGGGTGCATCGTACATGAATCCAACGATGGGTCAACGATAGCAACGATTTTCCGAAGGCAACAATCTTAGGCAACATCCGATGCATACCGACAACACATCGTTGAAATCATGAACGAAACCGGTTACTTTCCTGTACCCAGGCAACCGTACGGCTGCCTGGGGGCGAATTTTACGGGTGCGCGTACACAAATCCAACGATGGGTCATCGATAGCCTCGGTGGGTATGAACTAGGCTTAGGTAGTACGGTGAGGTTTCCAAAGAAAAACTCCGCCCGACACCCTTACCCAGCAGGAAGGACCCCTCCCCCCTACTATACCCGAGGGATTTAGACCCCCTCCGGGACCCCTGCCCTTCGTTTGTGAAGCAGCCCTACACTGTTTTTGCCCGGGTCTGCCCACATGTCCATTTTAGCCCAAAATCGTTTTTTGGCCAAAATGACATGCGCGAACCATGTTTTTGCCCAGTTTTCATGTACATGAGCAAGGTTAGGTGTACATGAGCAAAGTCGGGTACCGATGCCCGTTTTGCCCGAAAGTCCGTTTTACACGATGTTGCCCCGCGCTGCGTTTTTTGCCAAAATGACATGCGCGCACCATGTTTTCGCCCAGTTTTCATGTACATGAGCAAGGTTAGGTGTACATGAGCAAGGTCGGGGGCCGATGCCCGTTTTGCCCGAAAGTCCGTTTTACACGATGTTGCCCCGCGCTGCGTTTTTGGCCAAAATGACATGCGCGCACCATGTTTTCGCCCAGTTTTCATGTACATGAGCAAGGTTAGGTGTACATGAGCAAGGTCGGGTACCGATGCCCGTTTTGCCCGAAAGTCCGTTTTACACGATGTTGCCCCGCGCTGCGTTTTTTGGCCAAAATCACATGCGCGGACCATGTTTTCGCCCAGTTTTCATGTACATGAGCAAGGTCGGGTACCGATGCCCGTTTTGCCCGAAAGTCCGTTTTACACGATGTTGCCCCGCGCTGCGTTTTTTGGCCAAAATCACATGCGCGGACCATGTTTTCGCCCAGTTTTCATGTACATGAGCAAGGTCGGGTACCGATGCCCGTTTTGCCCGAAAGTCCGTTTTACACGATGTTGCCCCTTGCTGCGTTTTTTGGCCAAAATCATATGCGCGCACCATGTTTTCGACCTGTTTTCATGTACATGAGCAAGGTCGGGTACCGATGCCCGTTTTTCCCGAAAGTCGTGATATTCCTTGACTTGGGCATTTGGTACTTGTTCATTAGCCATCATAGCCACATGACAATCCGGCACGAAACCCAGACTTTGTTGCATGATTGTATAAGTCATGATAGAGCTTTCTTCCTTGACTTGGGCATTTGCTACTTGTTCAATAGCCATCATCGGGGTCTCGACATTTCACTCGTTCATGACTTAGCTACACGACAATCCCGCACTAAACCCAGACTTTGTTGCATGATTGTATAAGTCATGATAGAGCTTTCTTCCATGACTTGGGCATCTGGTACTTGTTCAATAGCCATCATCGGGGTCTCGACATTTCACTCGTTCATGACTTAGCTACACGACAATCCCGCACTAAACCCAGACTTTGTTGCATGATTGTATAAGTCATGATAGAGCTTTATCCCATGACTTTGGCATTTGGTACTTGGTTATTAGCCATCATAGGGACTTGGACATTCCATTTGTTCATGACTTAGGCATTTCCACTTGTATTGCGAAAGGAAGCTCATTTTAGCCATACCGGTTTGAACCTTCTGGTTTTCATTCTTTGTATGGGGGAGGGACGAATCCGTGCGACGTGGGGCTGGATCTCAGTGGATCGTGGCAGCAAGGCCACTCTGCCACTTACAATGCCCCGTCGCGTATTTAAGTCGTCTGCAAAGGATTCAGCCCACCGCCCGTTGGGAAGGGAGCTTCGAGGCAGCCGGCCACGACACATCGGCCGGACCGGCTTAGCCAATGGCACGGGCCCTTGGGGGCGCAAGCGCCCCTAACGTGGGTCGGGGCGAGCGGCGGGCGCAGGCGTCGCATGCTAGCTTGGATTCTGACTTAGAGGCGTTCAGTCATAATCCGGCACACGGTAGCTTCGCGCCACTGGCTTTTCAACCAAGCGCGATGACCAATTGTGTGAATCAACGGTTCCTCTCGTACTAGGTTGAATTACTATCGCGACACTGTCATCAGTAGGGTAAAACTAACCT
>CATLOQ010000011.1:0-27223 GCA_950022295.1 Bromus sterilis
ATGATGATATTAATATTCTAATTCGAAATGAACTTAATGAGAATCAACAACCGATCGATCTTAATAACAAGCATCCAGTTGAGGATGAGCAGCTTGTTTTAACAGCTCGCCAATTGCGTTCAATATGTGAAAAACTTATTAGCGATAGGAGAGAAGATTGCGGAACGAATATGATAGAAGGCTCGCATCCAAGTTAGCCGAACAGTATGATCTATTTGCAAAAGCAAATTATTTGAACACCTTTGCCGAGCCATCAAGAACACCAACACCAATTGTTACAACAGTACCAGCATCAACAGCTGCCGCCGCTGCGGCTGCAGTAGCCAGTCAGCCGTCCTTAACCAATGCTATGGCGGCTGCCTTCATGCAAAGGTCAATCACAAACCCTATGATGTCTGCCACCAGCTAGTTCACCCAACCCCGTGCCAAGCGCTAACGCAAGCTTACCAAATTTGACAACGATAGCTGCCACATTGACAGCTAATGGCCATCATAGTGCCATACCAAGCACTCACCATCACCATTTGGCAGCTTACAACATACAACAACACCAGGCTGCTGCTGCCGCTGCAACAGCTATAAGGCTTGCTCAGCAGCAACAACAACAGCAACAACAACAACAGAGGAGATCTCTATGCCAGTAGCCCCTGCCAATAATCTAATACCAACTGGACCTGTTTTATTAGTCTCCAGCCTGGACGACAAATTAGCTACACCAGAAGCTTTATTCACACTGTTTGGTGTATTCGGCGATGTAATCAGGGTGAAAATCCTATTCAATAAGAAAGATAATGCTCTCATACAAATGGCTGACGCAAGCCGGGCTCAAGTTGCTCAGAGTTACCTGGACAAACAAAGAATTTTCGGGAAGGTGATTCGAGTTACCAGGAGTAAACATCAACTAGTTCAAATGCCTCGAGATGGAGGTCAGTCAGATGCTGGTTTAACAAAGGATTTCACGAATTCTCCCCTGCATAGGTTCAAGATTCCTGGCTCAAGGAATTATTTGAATATATATCCACCCTCTAATACACTTCACATTTCAAACATTCCGGCCACAATCGACGAAAAAGATCTACACAAGGCCTTCAAGGGACAGTGCGGCTTTGAATTTACATCCTTCAAGTTCTTCCCGAAAGATAGAAAAATGGCTTTGATGAAGTTCAACACCGTGGAGCACGCGACCATGGCATTGATAAAGATGCATAATTACCAGATAAGCGATGAGAATAATCTGAGGGTTTCATTTTCAAGAGTGCCTTATGATATCAAACGATAGTTAGTGATTATCAATCCTATGTGCCCTCTCATTTGATTGTCTTGGTGTCAGTCCAAGCAGAGTTGTTATGAATATTAAGAAATTAAATGATTCCTTTCAACAAAATATCTGAACTAGTTTGAAATCTCTTAAACACCGGGGGTTTCTCTAGCATGCCGTGTTGTTTAGACAAGATGAATGGGCGGGTATTTATGTCTGAGACTAAATCTAGAATTAACATATTGAGTAACGAAAACGTGTCAAATAGGGGCGATGAGGTTGTTACCACCAAAAATCAGGGTTGAGAACTTTGTAAGTCCACTCATTGATCGGTCGGCCAAGCGTAAACTCACTTGGACTAACACATGGGAGAGCATCCTTGGGGGAGAGTCTTATATACTGGCTCACCATACAATGTACCAACTTTCCAGCCGGGGACATCTTTCATCAACTCACGCTCATTCTCGCGTATTCTATGTAATTGGATTAGGTATTTCCGATCCTGTTCTGCATACAAAAAAGGTGCCGTGGCTATATAATGCTCCATCTGTTCCATTCTGAGGATCCTCAAACGTTTTCTCCAATTGCCAAGAAAGTAAAAGCCATGCAGGGTCAATACTACAGATGCGGCCAGCAGAATTGATTGTCTAATGAGAGGCTTAGGTAGCACCCTAGTAACACTGATAGTGCCAAATCCGTTTGGAGGTGGTAAATCCTGCATGATTGTTTACAGGAGCTCACAATATTGTCCACATATAAATTAGTTTTATTAAACCAGAACAATGACAAGGGGAATAAACAAATCGAATAAATGATTTTCCCTTCATGTCGTGTGCATTGCGCACTCGCACGATTTGATGAATCGTTCGTTTTGGACGAATTTCGTGCGCTTCGGGAGCGGCCTACTCAAAATAACTCGGTGAGCGAGCTCTTGAGAGTTGATATTAAATATCCCATACAAAACAAAATTACTACTTCTCCTTGTTTATATACAATACCACAAATATAATATAATTATATATCACCATCACACACATTATGGCATCAAATCGGATTATATGCCGACCAAATGGGGCACAGAGAAAAATATGCCAATTCAAGTTAGTATTATTAGGCGAATCAGCTGTAGGCAAGTCAAGTTTAGTATTGAGATTTGTCAAGGGTCAGTTTCATGATTATCAAGAGAGTACCATTGGAGCAGCATTCCTAACCCAAACAGTCTGTCTAGATGACACAACAGTTAAATTTGAGATATGGGACACGGCAGGCCAAGAAAGATATCACTCGTTAGCACCGATGTACTATCGTGGCGCACAAGCGGCAATTGTCGTTTATGATCTTACCAATAAGGATAGTTTTAATCGAGCTAAGGCCATTGGGTCAAGGAGTTACAGCGTCAGGCTAGCCCAAATATAGTGATTGCCTTAGCTGGTAACAAGACAGATTTAGCCAGTAAACGCGCTGTCGAACAAGCAGAAGCTGACAATTATGCTACAGAGAATGGACTATTATTCATGGAAACATCGGCTAAGACAGCCATGAATGTTAGTGAAATTTTCATGGCTATTGCTAATAAACTACCCAAAGGAGAACAAAATTCCAGTACAAATCAATCAGGTAACCAGCGCGGAGTTCAGTTGACAGATAACAACCAGCAACAATCAAGCGGGCGATGCGTTAAATGTAATAAAATGTAAGAAGGTGGATCAACCGATGAAGAAGGAGGTTTGAGATGGGCGTGGGTCCACAATGAAGTAAGAATAACATGGAAGAGGAGGGCTACTGCGCCGCGCTGGCTGCTGTCGCCGTAGCCGGAGATCACCCCGCCGCTGCTGTGTGCGATCAAGGCTGTAAGCTAGTGTGTGTGTGTGTGATGATGCTTGAAAATTCGATGGGATTCTGCAAGCAGGATGCCAACTGTTGATGTAAAATAAATAAGCGAAATACAAATTCCTATGAGTAACGATCCCACATGAATAATTATTCTCTGTTGTTTCATGTCGATCTTGGCCAACAATTCATCTGAAATTAACTGACTTAAGGATCTGTTCTGCTAAAGTTCGGTAGAGAATTGTTGTTGCCATAACTACCTAAAAGTTTCGAACAGCGTCATCTGTTTGTCCAGTTGATTAGACGAACTGCAGGTGGCCACAGGTGAAATCTATCAAGACTAAAGAGTAGAACATAAACTTATAATTGATCAAATCGTTTGGTAACAACGACGACAACTTGAGCATATTCATAAAAATATTGACCACAAATCAGCGTTGAAAAAAAAAATCAAATCACGACACAGGAAAGAGAAGAATCTGCAAAATCAATTATCAGCATCAGACTAATAACAGCATACCACCGCACCCCGTTCATGTATGTCGGACATGCATCACAATCGCATTATATAAATCACGTCCACCAACTGACATTGTAATTTGTTATGTTTCTCGTTTGAGCAATAACAGATTATACTCTTGCTATTAACAGATTAATACTCTCTGTCATAGAATTTCGTGCGTCAACCTGTCATCAATCCGAAGTAGAAGCCACATAGTTACGAATTCCAATTTTTCCACACTTGTTCAAGCGGCACACGAGCCCCACGCCTCGTTAATAATTAGTTTGGTAAGGGTGACATTGCTATCCAGCGCTGATTGAGCCGAAGTTATTTGTCAACGACAAGAAAGAAAAAATCAACTTCCAACAAATCCTTTGCATGCCGACGAAAAACCATTCTAGCTGAAGGCAGCTTTATCTACCATTGGTTCGAGTGTTCGGGCAGAGCTACAAGACCTCTTAGCTTCTGGCCTAGCGGTTCAGCTTTCACTGTTAATTGTGTCTAGATACATTGCAGTGCATCACTCATTCAGTCTCCTCTAACCGAACTGAACTGAACTAAAGAGCGAAACAATTTTGCAGCATAGACGCTCTTTACATTGACATAAACTTAGGATTAACAGTAGCAGCTCATGCATCAGAATACATGTTTAGAACCTTCAGTCTTCGCACTTACAAAGAACTTTAGCTCTTAGTTACGGCAGCACTAGACTAGACTTCATACGTAGGCGTGGCGCATGATCATACAGGCTAGGTGTGTGCGAGTTTTGCAACTCCACTGTTGCATCTGCCAACTTCCAATATCAATCTAGACCCCCGCACTATTGTCACCAAGCTCCATATTGAAACGCCACGAAAACATAGACAATCATCAATGATGACACTAGCTAACTATCAAACTTAGCTTGTTAAACCTGATGCACCATCAATGCAGAGTTTTTCTCGACGGCACAGTAAAGTCAACAATCATTTCAATCATCAGTATTCTAGTTTGGAAAGCTAAGGCAGGGGTGACACGACTAGCTAACCATAATCACACAAACCCAAGCACACACACACACACACTCACAAATTAGTTTGAGTCAGTGTGCCATCCATCATACGGACGTTTCGCTATTTACAGCGCTGATCGGCTAAAGCCATCATTACAATCGACAACGATAGCGTCTCCGCCTCATCATGTTGCATTTCACAACATCGACAACAGCCACCGGCCTGCCGGGTGTCCATGACGAGTTTATAGGCAATATTAATGCTGGAACTGGTGTCACAAGTCGCGGCAATCTAAGTGCCAATGAACCAACAAATGACCACAATGGCACTGTCCAAAGCTCTACGACTCCATGGGAGTATGAAGAAATAACTATCGAACGAGGACCAAGTGGCTTAGGGTTCACAGTTGCTGGTGGTATCGATAATCCGCATTACAAGAATGACAATAGTATTTATATTACACGTTTGATAGCTAACGGTCCCGCTCATCTAGACGGTCGGTTGAAGCTTGATGATATTATTGTTCGAGTAAATGATACCGAGTTAACTGATGTCAAACACTCAGAAGCAGTATTAGCGTTGAAGAGCTCAGGTACTAGGGTGCAATTACTAATCAAGAGAAGAAAAACAAACATAACTAATAATCTTAACAATAATATATTATCTAATAACAAAAACCTCAGTTATTCAACCAAGCAGCGCCAACAGCAGCCATCTAACAATACTACACGTTTTTTCACAAGCACGATATCAAGCACGCAACCATCCAATCAATTTCCTCAACTGCCTAGAGCTGCCCAGAGTGGTCCAGCCATACTTCGGGGGTCTGCACAATACTCGACAACGCGTGAAAACAGTACATCCAATAAGACGCCCAAATTGAAGAACGCATCATCATCGCTAAGCTTACAACAAACAGATGATGTAGACACATCGAGAATCTATAGCTTGTTTAAGGAAAATGTTTCTAATGGCGGTCATAGTCGGTCAACATCAGCAATAGACTTTGATACGAATAGAAGTTTGACCAGATTACCCAGAACAGTAATATTGCAACGCGCACAAAAGGGCCTTGGTTTTAATATTGTTGGTGGAGTAGCAGGTGGTGGAACTTTCATATCATACATTGTGCCAGGTGGTGCAGCTGAACGATCTAACAAGCTACATTGTGGCGATCAAGTTTTATCAGTGAACGGCGTTGATCTGAGATCGGCGACTCACGAGGAAGCTGCCTCAGCATTAAAGCAAGCCGGCCAGACCGTAAAGCTGGTTGTGAAGTATAGGCCTGAGGAATATATCAAATTTGAAAACAAGATAAATGACTTGAGAGAGCGTAACATGTTATCAAGTGGAACACTTCAGACCTCTCAAAAGAGGTCACTTTATGCCAGAGCATTATTTGACTACGACCCATCAAAAGATTCTGGTTTACCAAGCAAAGGTCTTCCATTCAAGTTTGGAGAGATACTGCACATTACTAACGCTTCCGATGACGAGTGGTGGCAAGCTAAGAAAGTGCTCGACAATGGTCAAGATGATATAGTGCACGGTATTATACCATCGAAGAAACGTATTGAGAAGCGAGAGCGAGCTAGATTGAAGTCAGTCAAATTTACACATCGCAACAGCTCGGAATCGACACTAGATAGAAGAAGGAAAAAATTTACATTCTCAAAGAGGTTTCCTTTCATGAAATCTAGAGAAAATGTTGGCCTCGAAGAATACGATCTATTGGGATCGCAAACGAATAGTCGAGGAATCTTATCCTCCTCGTCCACTACCAGCATAAATAACACTAGTGAGAGGGGTAGCATAAGAAATTTCAATGAAGAAATCATCTTGTCCTATGAGCCTGTTTTACAACAAAACATAAACTATGTCAGGCCTATCGCTCTTTACGGCCCCGTCAAGGATGAGATTGAGGGTCTCAGGGAAGATTTGAGCTGCGACGAACGTTTCTACAAGATGGAATCCATTGTGCCCTATACGACTAGACCACCTAAAGAAGGAGAGATCGACGGAGTCAAATACCATTTTGTGTCCATCCAGGAGATGAAAAGAGACTTAGCTAATCATAAGTTTGTCGAAGCGGGCGAGCTAAATCACCATCTCTATGGTACTTCAATAGATTCTATTCGGGAGGTAGCTGAGTCAGGAAAGTACTGTCTCTTGAATATAAGCCCTAAGGCGATAAAAAGATTGCACGATGCAAATATTTATCCAATCATCATATTCATCAAACCTAAATCTCTTGAATCTCTCTTGGAGATGAACAAGAGATGGTCCCATGAGGAGGCTGCCGCTGCGATGGACTACGCAAATCGCTTGGAACAAGAATTTGCAACCTACTTCACGGCTACTATTCAACAAGATACGCCAAATGATGTCCTTAGAGAGATAATGAATGTCATTGCACAACAATCGGGTCCCAGGATTTGGATACCCACCACATTCGAAGCTCTGAATGTTGGTTGATGTTTGATGCAGACCGCATTGTGCTGAGGGATCAGGAATATGGTTCGGCCAATCAATTGGTATCACATATGGACCTGTCGGCAATTCGAATGTTAGCGAAATCCAAACGTTCCATTCACAAAGAGGAAATTTTTACAATATTTAAATCCTCGATGAAATTATTGAATAAAGTAAACAAAACGAAAGAGGTTAAGCAGGTGTAGTTCACAAAATTTAGAGCGCGCAAAATGTGTGAAAACTTGTTTATCGGGCATTTCATTGTTTTCTACAATCGTCGAGAAACGATGAAATGCACACAGAGTTACTCTTGTTTATAAACAATTTTTGTGATAATCGGCAAATTCCAGAAATCAAAATTCACTTGGAGTGAAATCCTTATATGGTGTCACCGTTAAGAGCAATAAATTTCTCAGCACTATTAATATCATTCTATATATCAACACTTCAGAGTGTAAGAGCCCGGTCAGGAGTAACGTATAATAAAATACATCTGGTGAAACTGGTTCTGGAAGATGATGGAAGAGGACGAACCAACTAGGAAAGATATAAGATATCCTGAAGAGAAAGCAGATGTCTATGTGACATGTCCTTATTTTCCAGAACACGAGCTAAGACGATCTCGTATGCCGTATCATCTGATGAAATGCCAAAACAATCCAAGAGCTCCAAATCTGTTGGCGTGCCCGTTCAATTATTTGCATCGGGTTCGACCGGAAGATCAACAACAACACCTCCTCACCTGCGAGGATCGGGTAACTAAACGATTCACCAAGGCATCAACTAATATCAAACCTCGCTATCAGCCCACCAAAGAACTAGGTGATCCGAGTAACGGGTCCAAGGTGCCACCGGAGACTGGTGAAAAGGATTGGTGGTAATAACCAGATAGTTTAGGACGACCATTGACCTGTGGACCAAATCAAATTTCGCGGACCATGAATAAAAAAAATAAGATTATTTTAGAGAAAATGTTCCTCGATTTATTAAGCTTTATATACTGTCTCTAAGTCAGTCAAAACTCTTACTCGAGTCTCATCGACGACCTCACATCATCGATCTTGAGAATCATCTTGACGAGCTGCGTGGCCAAGCTTATTTGCTGCTGCTTGCTCTTGAGCGTTTCGATTATGTTCATCTTTTTCATATCGCGTTCGCCTGTCAGCATACAATAAACTCCGAGATGAGGATCGTTCTTAACCACTTGTTGTGTCTTAACCTCTGTCACCGTTTCCATTCCGTGTAGATGTAAATGGCTGACTTAATGCAGGTGGCCGGGAAGCCGGGTTAGAGAACGGGGTCGTTGTCTGGCCTCCAAAGCCGAACAACGTTGATGCTGTTGTTGTGGATGGGTTTGAGAGATTTGGTGTTGGTATTTGGCTAGAGCTGAAAAATGACATCACGCAGGGTGCTAGGCCTCCGACGTTGTTGATCCAAATGCATTTGATTGATTTGATGTAGGAGGTTGAGGCACTGGGCTAGAGAATGAAGCTGATGGTGTTGTTGTAGTAGTCTTATTACCGAACGGCGAGCTCAGCCTAACCTCCACCGTAGATCATGCGAATGCCAAGGAACTAGGATCCATACAATGCATATAGCATCATGCAAACTTGCTCCAATTCAGTGAACTCAACCTGTTCCATAAACTGGGGTTTTGTAGTTTCACAGTCTGTAAATCACAGAGGCAGCCTCAAACCTGTGCTTGGTCTTTGACTCGCGCTGACAAACGAAATCATACAAACACGTGACGCGTTCTCATTTACGTTGAGAATCGAAAATGTTTGTCCACAAAAGTTCCTTCTCAGCCGCCACTCTCGCCCAGCCTCTATAGATGTAAAATAACATGCTCCGAAGAGGTGATAGATTATTGGAACAACAAAGATGTCCAATCGATGAATATGAGCGCCACATATTGTTTTTATTGGAAAATCATCAGATTCTGATTGTGATTGGTGAAACTGGCAGTGGAAAATCAACTCGTATACCACAAATATTATTCTCAGCTGGTTCATACAACAACCCAAATACTAAGAATATTGGTGCGAACAATGAAACACAATCACTGGCACAGCCAAAGTATCGGCAGATATGTATCACCCAACCGAGACGAGTTGCTGCCGTGCAGTTAGCTCAACGTGTAGCACAGGATCTCGGCTGTAATCTTGGGTCTACAGTTGGTTATGTTATACGGTTTCAGGATGTCACTAGTCAAGAGCATACAATGATTAAATTTATGACAGAAGGTCTACTTATTAGAGAGTTGTTGAACGATCCTCTGTTAGAAAAATATTCTGTGATAATCATAGATGAAGTACATGAAAGAAATCTCAACACGGACATTCTATTAGGTTTGATTAAATGTATTTTATTAAAAAGAAAGGATCTCAGATTAATCATCTGCTCCGCTACCCTCGATGTGGAAGAGATTAGTACATTCTTCAAGAAAGACGACCAGGATGTAGCTGTTCTTTGTGCCAAGGGCAAGAGTTTCCCGGTGAAAATATTCTACAGGAAACAACCGGTAGCAAATTATTTAGATGCAGCGGTAGACACGGTTAGAAATATACACGAGTCAGTTAGATTGGCATCTGGAAAAATTCTTATATTCTTGACTGGCCAAGACGAGGTAGAGTATGTTTGTGAACGTCTTAATGATTATGTAATGACTCTGTCAAATCGACTTGATGTTCAACAGCTTTTAGTGCTACCCTTCCATGCGTCACTCAGGCCTGAAGAGATCTCAAAAGTTTTTGATGAACACGGTAAAACAACTAGAGTATGCATAGTGTCCACAAACATTGCAGAGACGTCTTTAACGATAAACAATATTGCGTATGTGGTCGATTGCGGCTTTGCAAAACTCAAAGTTTACGACAGCAGAACATCCACTGATTGCCTTGTAAGGGTTCCCATATCAAAAAGTTCGGCGAAGCAAAGAGCTGGCCGCGCTGGTCGAACTCGTAATGGTATCGTATATCGATTATACCCGGAATCTGAATACGACAAACTAAGAGAGAACACCGTGCCTGAAATACAAAGGTCGCCTCTTTTGGAAACAATCACTCTTTTAATGTCGTTAGGTGTGGATAACATTACTCAATTTCCGCTTATTTCCAAAATGCCCCATACTAACCTCATCGATGCTTTAGAACTACTTTACGCTTTGCAAGTTATTGACGAGCAAGGGAGGCTTACTAGCACCGGTGAACTGATTGCCCATTTCAATTTGGATCCGCGTATATCAAAAATACTTGTTAGCCTAGAAACGGCTAGTTGCACAAAAGAGGCTTGCGAAATTGCTGCAATTTTACAGGCTAAAGAGATTTATACAAAGAGCGGGCGTTATGCTTGCAGCTTGTGGGCTAATCAAGATCTGCAGAATCTTTGTAGCAGTAAAGGTGACATAATAACATATCTTAATATTTTAACTAGTTTCAGAGGCAAGCAGAAGAACAAAAAATGGGCAGAACGAAGAAATCTCAATTATCAGGCCTTAATCAATGCCTGTGACATTGCTGAAAAGATAGAGGCATTAGTTAGAGGATGTGGATTGAGTATTACATCATCAAAGGGTCGAACCGAGATGATACAGAGGAGTGTCACGTCAGGATTGTTCTCAAATGCCGCTTATCTGCACCCAAACGGCGATTACAAAACAATCAAAGGGGATCAGAGTGTGTACATTCATCCGACTTCCGTCTACAACAATGAAATGATTGAAAAACCAAAATTTGTTGTCTTTGTTGAGATATTGAACACAACGAAGCCTTACATGAGGCACATCATGGCTGTAGAACAGAGTTTGTTGCTTGACACCGCACCTCATTATTACACTTTCGCCACTAGTTTTGAGATGATGAGAAATAAATTGCGTTGATCGTTGATGTAACTAGTTGTCCTGTCGCTCTCGTTGCAGTGCAACGGTTGCACTCGACATTTTGATTGTTGATTGCTGTTGCCTGACCGGCCAGCTGTCTCGCATGTTCGGTTTAATATAAATATATATGGACACACAACGGGCTAAATTATTGATTTTGTGCAAGTCCAGAGTACACTATGCCCTGTTCAAATCAAACCGGAAAAGAATTTTCTCTGAAGGCGAGATTTACAAGGTGAAGGAGTTTAAAACACGGGTAAACTCAGAGATGTTCGCCCACACACTACAAGCAGACCATGATGACTATGACAAAGCACCGTCCTCTACAATATTAAACAAGCACACCTCAGGGCGCAATTCTCAACGATGATTGCGTCATTTTCACAATTGTATCACCCGCATGATAGAAAACTTTGTTGTGGATTGAGGTTCGGCTCATGTGCCCTGGCGTCAATAGATCATTCACCAAGCAAAGATTCTCTCTCCAAAGGCTTAATCAAATTTGGCCTGCGTACATTGTAGCCAAACGGTTGTACGATGATAGTTTATATCGAGTTGTCTACAATTGTGATGACAACAGTGACCGGGTATCCGCTTGATACTTTTGATTGACTCGCGAGTCGCGACTTGTCACGCTTGACTTTAATGGGCGATTGGAGTACAATCAATTACACGTCAACTGTCTGTTTCACGGACTTTTCAACAAACAGAAACTTTCCCGTGACACTGAACAGAACAATTGATTTAACGCCAAACTAGCGTTTAACTCATATTCGCTTCATTGATGAACTTTGAAATCCCTGCCAACTAATTGACGTCTGCGGGGTATTGAATGATACAATCGCTCGAGCAAATGAGGTTCCAGGTGTGAAATACCCGAAGGCTGCCGACAATCGTTCAAAACAAGTTATCTGTGTAACGGAAGATCAACAGCCACTCCTCATCACCTGCGAGGATGGGGTGGTTAAACAATTCATCAAGGCAACTTTCCTGGTCGACGAGTGGACTCTGAATAAAGAAACAAGATTATCTTGGAGAAAATGTTCCTCGATTTATTAAGTGTTATATACTGTTTCTAAGTCAGTCAAAACTCTTACTCGAGTCTCATTGACGACCTCACATCATCGATCTTGAGAATCATCTTGACGAGCTGTGTGGCCAAGCTTATTTGCTGCTGCTTGCTCTTGAGCGTTTCGATTATGTTCATCTTTTTCATATCGTTTTCGCCGGTCAGCATACAATCAACTCCAAGATGAGGATTGTTCTTCGCCACTTGTTGTGCTTTGACCTCTGTCACCGTCTCTATTCCATGTAGACCAGAATTTTCAGCTAGCGACATAGGGATGGATTCCAGAGCATCAGCAAACGACCTGAAGGCGTACTGTTCTAGAGATGAAATCTTGTCTGCTTCTTTTGAGACTGCTAGTGAACAGGCGAGCTCAGCCGAACCTCCGCCGTAGATGATGCGGTTGTCACGGACTAGGTTCCTTACAACACATATAGCATCATGCAAACTTCTCTTCGCTTCATCAACCAACATTTGATTGCCTCCCCTGATCAGAACGGTGACTGCTCGACTGTTCTTGCAATCCTCTATGATCAACATACGGTCTCTAGTTGTTCCAAATGTTATTTCTCGAACCAAGCCAGCGTAACCCAGTTTTTCTGGCGTCAGCTCTTCAAACCTAGGCACAATCCGGCCACCGGTTGCGATGGCAATAAGCTCAATTTCTTGACCGCCAACCCAACGCACAGCTGGTAGCTCTTTCTGTAAAAGAAGATGGTTGGCTTCATCATCAAAACCCCATTGGCATATGGCCAAATTGGCGCCTGCTTTTTTGACTAAATCTACCATTTCGGTGAACTTATCCTGCTCATACTTCCTGAGGTTTTTGTAGTCTTCCACAGATGTAACGTCAAGCTTATGTTTGGTCTTAGGCTTTGGTGGTTCAAACGGGCATGTCAGTATCGCCATCTTGACTTTTTCAAGACGCTTGGGCATTTGCGGATGACTGAAATCTTTATCCACGATGACACCTTTAACTAGCATAGTATCTTCCAACTGACCACCAGTTTTGGTCTCAATCTTGATGAGTTCAAAATCTACGTCTTTCCTCTCCAAGTCTGCGACAGAGAGCACCGCGTTAACAGCAATCTCCGCGAATTGTTCAAGACAACGACTTACAACTTTCGAACCAAGAGCAGTCATTGCTGTCTTGATGAGAGGTTCTTTTTCTCCAGTTATGGTAAAGCTATCGCAGATAGTTTCTAGATGTTTAATGGCGAATTGAGCCGCCATCTCAAATCCATCCGCTATCCTGATTGGGTGAAGGCCACGGTCGAGTAGAACCTCGGCTTGCTCCAAGAGCGCACCAGCCAGAACTACGACACCCGTAGTGCCATCCCCAATCTCATCGTCTTGGGATTGAGACAGTTGCACCATAAGTTTAGCAATCTCATGGTCGACGTCCATGCACTTGAGGATAGTTGCACCGTCGTTGGTGATGGTGAGGTCGCCATCGGGCGACACCATAATCTTATCTAAGCCTTTGGGGCCCAATGATGTTTTAAGTGTCTCGGCAACTCTTTTTGCGGCCATAATGTGCGATTTTGTGGCCTCGATACCAGTGAGCTGCCTTTGATTTTGTTGGTCTCTAAGTATGAAGAATGGTCTACCATTTTCATCGAACGCTAGATGGCCTACAGCTGCCATGATTGAGGTCTAAAAATTTGATTTGGTGTGAGGCAGTCTGATTTGTTATTCTGGTCTCTCGTTATAATAATCTATTTGACAGAACAATTCTAAGAATCTATCACTAGATGATAGAATCTAATGATTCGGAGTAAATCGAAGTGCAACTTGGGAGAGTTTAACGACTCGTGTTAAGATAATCCAGCATGGCCCACGGTGCGCGTCGCGCGTCCGCATCGGCAGAAAATCCCCTTGTTGAGTTAAGGCGGGGGAACGCAATTTTCTGAAATGTCCAGCGGCAAAGCAAACATCGCTGATGAAGTGGGGGACGGAAAACTCATGCACAACGCAAAAATTCGTCGTCTTCGTTGACTAGAAGCACATTCGGACTGTTCTCTCTCACTCGCCAAACGCACACTCAATTGAGCAAGTGAAAGATGTCCACAATTCTTTTCAGGTGGGATTGAAGGATTTCTACTTGGACGATTCTGTTCGTCACGAATTGGTTCTCTTAATCTACTATTTATCTTTAATTTCTTCTGATCTAAATTCAAATTTGAATAAAATAAAGATAAACACTCATTTCTTCTAAAATGGAAGAGGTTGCTCGTATCAAGGGTGAGCTTGAGAGGGCGTTTGGCGCCAATGATATCAAAAAAACAATGGAGCTTCTCGAACAATTAGTCAATCAACCAGTAACAATGATGGTGCTACAAGACACCCATATTGGACTAACCGTCAACACAATAAGAAAATCACTCACCGACCCTGATGCCGTCGCTCTATGTAAGAAGGTGGTGAAAAAATGGAAAAAAATGGCTGAATTCTACAAGCAACAAGAAGAAGCGCCAACAACAAACTCGGTCGTTCGCACCAAGTTCCGACAAATGATTACCGATGCGCTCAAATTACCATTGCCAAAGGAGCTACAGAATCTAGAACCTTTCTTAGATGAGGAGTCGCTGGCGGCTCGTATTGAGGAGTGTATATTTCAGGAGTTTAAAAATGAAAGCGATGGTCGATATAGAACCAGAGTTAGAAGTCGTATATGTAACTTGAAAGACGCGAAAAATCCATACCTAAGATTGAACGTCCTGCGCGGAGATATCAGCGCAGAACGGATTGCTAAAATGACTGCTGAAGAAATGGCCTCGGACGAGCTGAAAAGACAACGAGAACAGATCACTCAGCAAGCCATCAAAGACCACCAAATGGCTATGACAGGTGGAACAACATCCAGCGAGATCAAATGTCCAGCTTGTAAAAAATATGATTGCAGCTATAATCAGATGCAAACGCGAAGCGCTGATGAGCCGATGACCACTTTCTGTCATTGTAATAACTGCGGAAAACGATGGAAGTTTTGTTAACCAGTAAGAGTCCACCGATCATGATCAATAAACAAGTCAACCAAATTTCAAGCAAACAATTGTCACGCATCAACTGCTAATAACGCAATCTGAATTGGCAGTTTGATACCTTAGCGCTTAGACAATAACTACATATCCTCTTGGCTACTGCTTGCGGACTTGTTGTGTCTGTACTTTTCAGACAGATCGTTAGTAATTGAATAAGTGGACAAATGATCAAGATTTAGTGTTTTTTTGTTTTATATATCTTTGTAATTACAACCAATGATTTGACTAATCGAAAGATCGAACCAATATTGATGAGCATCATGCACATCATGGCTATAAGCTTGTACCATTCTGTTGATATCAGTAATAAATACATTTGGACAGTCAGCAAAAGTCCGAGTAGGGCCAGAGCTGCTGCATAGCCAACCTTTGGATTTGCAAACACAATATAATAACGAAGGTGAGATGAAAGTCCTGGTTGAGCGCAATTTGACATCGACTCAGACCTGAAATATCCTCGATAATGTTTGACGACGACACCTGTTTTAGAGCAAGGGATATAAGATGTTGTTAGAGCGTTTAGTTCATATGCCCGAGAGTCATAAGGTGATTAGCGAACTCCAGATATACTAACCTTGTGGATAAATAACATTCTCTGACCAATTTATGCATGGCACCAAAGTGTTCCTGGCCTCCAATTTATGCCATTTACCAAAATGATAAGCAGAACGGTGTAGTACATCATAGAAGTGTGGCGAATAAGAGGATGAAATCAGCAATATTAAAGAGCTTAACCAAGTTATAACGACGTGTTGGACTGTCCATGACTGATCGTAATAGAGAAAACTTTGAGCGAAGCAAATTGGCACAAATGCTGAATAATACGTCAACAACAACGATTTGTACAATACAAATTTAAGTCGATCGTTGAATATTGTTCTAAACCTGTCAACCTCGTCACGAATCTCGTCGGGTTGATTGGAGCAGATGTGGCTGAGTTTGTCGTCGTTGAATTCAATATGTGTCGAAAATAAGGTCATTGAAAGCGTTAAAAAAGACAGATCCAGTTTCCCCGTTTTACAGCAACTCTCAATAACCTGAATAATATGTGTTGAATGCAACATGAGAGATAGAACCTATTGGTAAAGAGAGAAGGAAGGATAAATACGGCACTGTTAGGAGATGTTACGAACATGATCGTAGAGATGATTTACCTTGTCGCAACACTTACAATCGGATAGGAGACAAATGAGAGGCCATTTAGGCCAAAATTTAGCCATATCCTGTAAGCACACTTGAATAATTGATAGCTACAAACCCACGAAGCAAATGCGGCTATAATGGTTGTAATTGTTGCTATAGATAATGACGAAGCAGCACTAGTTTGTTGTGGATTGAGAGCAGCCACTTGTGAGTTGTTTGAGGTCTGTTGTTGTTGCTTATTATCTGAATCACCACAGGTACTCGGACTATTCGTCGTGATCGTTGCAGATGCGAGTGCTGTTGCTGTTGTTATGTTTGTCGTTAGCGGTATTTGAGGAAATTGCTGATAAAGGGCTAGCAGATTGAACCTAGAAGGTAATATGTTTGTCTTGTACATCAATGCTTTAATGATAGCTATAATCGACGATTGTCCAATAAATATTAATGAGAATAGTGAGACATCCGAATCAAAAATGAGATGGTTACTCAATGATTGTTGAGTACGGGCCCTTGGCCATAGCCACCACATTGAACGGTATAGATTCAAATACTGCGTGCCCAAGGCAATGATAAATATAAATAATGAGTATAATTCAATGAATATCAGTAGCGAACCATTGCTCTCCAACTTTGGCAAGACAATTTGTTTGTCAGGACAGCTGACATTTAAAGCATTGAACGTAATCTTATCATACGGATTGACTCTCGTTGAAGAATGAGATTTAGTTGTTAACGAAAATTTGTTACTCTTACCCATCTTGAAGAGTAGTTGCAGTTGCAATTGCAGTTGCGACGAAGGTGATAATGATGATGACCAGTGATAGTGACTGATAATAACATCACGAGTGGTGGTGTATTGTGTGTCGTAATCAGATTGGTCTAATGTGTAAGGTGATCATGGTTACGGATAATTGTGGAGTATTGATAATAAGCCAAAATTTTAATACATAACTCTCTTGCCGTCCAACGAATCTAGTGTTATTTGGCCATCGACGACGGCATTAGGAGAGGGAAGGCGATTGGACGACGTTTTTAACGGCGGCGACCGCCACGGCGAAGATGCGAATAAATCGGAACGAACGAGCGAACGAACGAACGATTTGAGAAATAATTCGTCGTCGACGACGACTGCTCTGGCGGTAGCCCATGCCTTGACGGGCGCCTTGACACACGAGCCCGGGTGTGGCTGGCAATGTCTAAGACGCACGCACAGACAGACAAACACACTAAACAAAACGCAAACGAATGTTCGCTGAGGCGACGACCGCGGCTTCTGACAAAAGCCGCATGGTGGCGCCCGCCTCAAGTTGCTTTGTGATTACAATGAAGCCGACCGCGCCACAACGTGGAAAACTCGTGTTTTCTGCTGCGCTCGGACAATTCTTCAGAATCTTCTAACCAACGAGTTTATCATGTTATTCAAATCAGTCTTCATGTGATCTCGACTCTTATCAAGCATAAGAACAATGACTGATCAAAGCAACATCCAGGATGAACTTGTTTATGCTGCAATCAGCTCTAACAGGAACGAGAACAATATTAGTCGCAATGGTGACCTCTTGTTATATTCCAGATGCAATAGCCCCATTATCTATAACTTAAAATCGAAATTGGTCACTTCTATCCTCATTGGTCATTCCCGCGAAGTTAATGGCCAAGGATTCATATATGACCCATCTCTAATAGATGCCAATCACTGGAAAGATCCAGTTCATGTGATATCCACAGCTCATGATTGCACCGCCATCATATGGCGGGTAAAGAGGGACACCAACCTAAGCGATATTGGTCAATTTGAAATACTGCATACATTAAAATCACCCGACGACAGTATTTTCACTGCAAGGTGTTCACTTTTGCTCGATGATGAACACTTCTGTTCTGTGTTAACAACTTTGGATGGGAATATTTGCGTGTACCTCGATAGTGAACTATTACAGACAATCTCTACTAAAAATTGTTATTTTGATGCCAAGTTTCACAAAGCGACATACGTTCAAACAAATATTGGAGATGACAATAATTCAAATTTCCTTCTCCTGGCTTTGGCAGGTAGTGATAATAGATTGCACATTTTTAATTTGAACTCGGAATCCAAATTAGACCACTTGCAAGATTTGTCGGGATTCAATGACTGGATTAAATGTCTTGATTTTCTAACACTATCCAACAGGCCAAATGAAATCCTTTTGGCCGCAGCCTGCCAAGACTCGCTTATACAAGTTTGGCAGTTGAGGTTGACCAAACATGACATAGATGAATCGACTCGAGTTAGGACCAAAGTTTCACTGTTAAACAAATCGGGCGTCAAATTAGCTTGTACACTCGAGACTGTTCTATCAGGTCATGAAGGGTTTGTTCACAGCTTATGTTGGTTCAAAAAGGCACATAGCCGAGATTTAAATTCAATACAACTAGTATCTTGTTCATCTGATAGGACTGTTGTTATATGGAGATCATCAATTGCGAAACGGATTACTGACGACACCACCGCAGTCGAAAAGTACGAACAATGTCCAGCTACTGAAGGAATTTGGAAAGAATTTGCTCGAGTTGGCGAAACTGGCGAGGCAAACTTACCATTCTTAGGTGTTTGCTTGAATGACAACGAATCAACTCTCTACGCACAATCCTTGCGTGGCGCTATACATTCCTGGTCGCTAACCAATAGCAATCAAAGCGAAGAGTCTTGGACGCCTCAAGAAACAATATGTGGTCATTTTGACTCTGTGACTGATCTGGCTTGGGAAAAAACAGGCGCTTATCTATTATCTAGCTCGTTAGATAAAACTTGTCGACTGCATGCAATTGCGGTTCAAGACGACAGGTGGCACGAGCTGGCGAGGCCACAAGTCCATGGTTACGAGATAAACTGTTTGGCTTCTTTGAATTTTTCCAAGTTCGCCAGCGGTGCGGAAGAAAAAACAATCAGGACATTTGAAGTGACAAAGTTTTTCATCAAAAATTATAAAGCTCTCGCCTTAAAAGGAATACCATCTTACTGTGGCTCTGAATTGGATTCTAATTTTTTCGACGAGTTACCAGTTCACGCGCAGTTGCCCGCCCTTGGTTTATCAAATCGTGGATCTCACTACCCTTTCGACGTCAATGAGAAAGATGGCGCGTTAACAAGTGTTAATCAACAGTCTGGAGACTCCGGCAATGAGAAGCCAAATTTGTCTGATAATAATTCTTGGCAAGAAGTTGGAAATTTAGTTCACCACTTGGCTAATATTGATCATTTGGTGTCATTGCCATATGAAGAAATTCTACTCCAATCCACATTGTGGTGGGAGAAGAATAAATTATTTGGCCATTGCAATGAACTTCATGCGCTTGACTGTGATTCGAGCGGGTCTTTTCTTGCTTCAGCGTCCAAGGCAAATCGACCGGATCTCGCAAGTGTTATCCTTTGGGAGACGCAAAAATTTAGAAAAGTTGCAACTATTGAACACCACTCGCTGACTGTAACTCGAATACGATTTTCTCCCAACGACAAGTATCTATTGTCAGTGTCACGTGATCGCACTTGGTGCCTATGCGAACGAAACACAAGCGGCCAATTAAGGAATGCCTTCAAAAAGTTGATTGGTACGGTCAAATCCAATGCTGTGCACGAGAGGATAATTTGGGATTGCAGCTGGACATATGATTCGAGATATTTCCTTACTGTTTCACGAGATAAGAGGGCAATTTTTTGGTCTTTGGATGATCTGAAGTCTCAACTAAATCAAGCAATGACAGCAACAATAACGCCAACATCCGAAACTGATGGACAGCCCAAAGTTATGAACTTGAATTATGTGTCGTCGAAACTATTCAGTGGATCAATTCAAGCTGTCGACAGCACTCGAGCTCAAGTAGATGTCAACAATGATTCATCATCTTATTTGTTCGCCTTGGGTTTTGAGGACGGCTCGATTGAGTTGCACTCTGTGAGAGCAAACAGAGATAGCGACCAATGGCAACTTCTGAAATCCATTCCGAATCTTCACCAATTGTCTATTAGACGTTTGGCTTTTCAGCCAACGAAGCGTGACGTTGAGCTCGAGGGAACCACCAATGACGAGACATCGTATACTACAAGAGATCTGACACTGGCTAGTGGGGGCGACGATTGTATGGTTAGATTGACGAGATTTCATCTTGGAGCTTGAGTTTTCCGACTCTCGCGCACACGTTGGCGATTATCTTGTTAGCATCTCAACATTTGCAAATGGGAACATTGTCATTTGTTGACGATAGAAATGAGAGCTTTCTAAGCGAGTTCAATTGCACAATGATAAAGCTCGGCTTGGCAAGCTTGTTCGTGCGCGTATCAATAAAACCAACCACAACTCCGCTAGTATTCCAGCACGCTTCCCACAGTTCGTCGACGCTTTGCGATACTTTTAGTGCACAAAATGGCATACCTCTCGGGATCCCATGTCCTTACGCTGATCAAACAGTTGTTACAACAACGCATAGCGACACTTCGTGTTATCGTTTTGTGGTCGCTGCTGTTGAAATTGACGCCACCGTCTGAACGCATACACAGCGAGAGCGCAATGAGTCAAAGAGATATCAGGGCGACGATTCGAAACAAAAACAAAAGAGACGAAATGCAACGAAGTGGAAAGAAAAGTCGACAAGATTGAAAACAAACGCGACAATCGACCAATGTTTAACCAGTCAAATCGGAGCATTACTCATGCGACTTGGACATCAAACAATCAATTTATCTCGCACTCTTTTTGTTCAAATTTCATGCGCTTTCAATTTCTTGTCCCCAACCTGAGAAACTTCGTTTGCTGTTTTTCCGCCGTCATAGGCTCAATGACAACTAGATGAGCCTCATGTCGCCCAAAGCGATGGGCAAGTTTTGAAGAATAGATCGAGCGAACAAATTGCACGCGACCACTAGGCGTTACTGAATCTGCGAACTGCTCACCATCATCATCATAAATGTCTTGTTATTTTTATTACAACAATTGCTGTTACTTTGATTATCACCGTTATTAATAAATTACAATTATTATTCGTCAAAGATTGGCCACGAATTAGGTTACAACCAAATTATTAAACAATCAAACAAACTGAAACAAAATCATGGAAAGTAAGTTATTATTTTCCGGATTGAACTGTCTCGATTGTAAAGGATTCAAGCAATTATTGGACACTCAATCGTTAGTTGATTGTACGTTGGCTTGCGATGGAGGCAAAATATCGGCACATAAACTGGTTCTATCCGCTTGTAGTAGTTATTTGGCTAGAATTTTGCTCGAACATCCAGTCGAACATCCCATAATTATATTGCCAGAGTTGAACATTGAGGATGTCAAGACGTTGGTTCATTATATGTACACGGGCGAGTTGCTCAAGTCAGACACAATCAATTCAATTAGCTTACTTAGAACTGCAGCAATATTAAGTATAAACAGTCTTAATGACCTGTTGCTATCGTCCAATTCATCATCACCGAATAGCTTGATGAGTTCAAATCAGTTCATAGGCGCAAACAATAATAACAACAACAGCATCAACAATGGTACTGTTTGTCCATCAACAGCGCATTCATTGCAACAGGACCGTATTTCAATCGTCGACCAATTATCTCCTATCCTGGCGGCCATTAATCATCAGCAACAACAGCAACAACATAAACTAAATCACCAGGCTTTTGCAACTAGCACTGGCAACGATGGCAATCCTGGAAACTTTCCTATGAACCAGAATGAGAATATAAGCAGAAATTTGTCCGCTTCGAGTCACGATAGCTTCAGTTCGACAAATAGTTCCAATTTCAGTAGCATTATTGGGGCCGCCGCAGCGGCTGCCGTTGCATCCGTGAGTGCCGGCGGAAGTGGCAGTTCGGCAGTTGCGCAACTCTACAACAGCTTGACGGGCAGCGGACCTGTCAATAGTCCGATAACGAATGCGCTCAATCTTAACTCATCATCCTCGTCTACTTCGCCATCACCGATGAACAACAAGCCGTTGAACTTCAATGTACCGGAACCTTTCTCGTACTCGTCCGCAATTACTGGAATGGTCACGGTGACAAATACAAACACAAACAACAACAGTAGTAATAACAACACTAGTAATAACAATAACAACTCAAATGGTTCACAAACATCGTCTACAACCAATGAGTTTCAATTTAAATGTCCAGTTTGCCAAAATCACTTTCAAACCATATGCAGCTTCGAGTATCACATGCAGCGTGCCCATAGTGTTACCTCGTTTGGTTGTGAGATATGCCACAAGCCGTTTGCAAGCCTACGTTACGTTCTCACCGATCATATGCGCCGCTGCCATGGCTGGAATGGTGCCCTCGAGCACATGCACTAATGGTCAGAATAATCAAAGTGGCAAGAATAACGAACAAGAGCAGCAACAGCAGCAGCAGCAGAAGCTTCATTGCTAGCTGAATCAGTATTGACTAACAATGACCAATAAATAATTCTATTGATTTTCATAGCCCTTTTGTTTGGTCACAAGTATTACACTCTCCTCTAGATGAGCGTAAGGATAGGGATATTTTTGATAAAGCTATTAACAACGTATCTTTGGTATGTTGGGATAGTCCGAGAGCGAACCGAGTAGTGATATAGAGCGGAAAAATATTGAGCACAGATTTGAGCAACTTCGAGAGTCAAGAGCTTTAATTACTTGTGGTTGTCTGTTGATGATAATTATTTGTCCTTCTCGAAAGTTTGCAACAATTCGCCCAGATGGTCTTGAAATGAATCCACTCGGATAGCGTTCTCATCAAAGGCCGACAGCTTATTCCAGTTGTCAGCGATATTTTCGATGCAACTCACATTGTTTGAATCACAGATACCGGGCAAGTACATGCCTTTAGTCCGCTGCAGCTTGTAACGACCATACCATTGACCAGCCGCCTCAACCAGAGCACCATTCTCTTGGCAGTCGTTGTGACATAGCCAGGCCACAATAGGTGCTACATAGGCTGGATTTAGTCTAGTGGCCAAATCTTCAACCAAGATATCCTCTGTCATACGAGACGCGGCCATTGGCACGATTGTGTTGCAATGAATTCCGCTTGCAGCGCCTTCAATGGCCAGAGTATTGCTCAAACCGACCAAGCCCATCTTTGCGGCCGAGTAATTAGCCTGACCAAAATTTCCATAAAGGCCCGATGTTGACGACGTCATGATGATCCTACCATACTGTTGCTTTTTCATGTGTGGCCAACACTCGTGGCTCATGAGAAATGAACCGCGCAAATGAACATTCTGGACCACATCCCAATCATCGATGGACATTTTTGCAAACGATCTGTCCCTTAAAACTCCAGCATTGTTGAGATTAGTATGTCTATGCGGCCAAACTTTTCCATTGTGGCCTTGACCACAGCTTGGGCACCCGATTCTGAACTTATTGATTCCATATTAGCCAGCGCCAAGCTTTTTGGCCATCTAGCTTGAATCTCATCTACCACCTGTTGAGCTGGTGATTTGACTAGGTCAGCGTCAGCTGCAACCTTGCCCGATCTGTCGCCTCCAAAATCGTTTACAACAACATTGGCGCCTCTTGATGCCAATAACAAAGCGTATTCTTTGCCCAAACCTCGCCCGGCACCCGTGATGATAGCTGTTTGCTGATCGAACCGGAATCGTTCGTATCCAGTTGACATAGATCTATTCATAGTTATTTGCTTGCCTTGCCTGATAGAAGCAAATCGAGTCAAATGTCTCGCGTTCATATTTCTTGTAATAAATCAAATAATGATCAGTTTTATAAGATAGGTATCTGGCTGGTTTCTGGTGGTTTCATATACTAGACTATCTCTTGAGTTGGTCTGTTTATGTTTTGAGTCTTTCGTCACGAGTCAAAATGAAAGCCAGCTGTGAGAGGCTCAAACAAGCTACATAAACAAACGCGCGTTTGTTGTTGTTTAAGATTTTGATTGGACAAGGTAAGAAAATAATGCACCTGTTGATAGCATTGTTTCAATCTGAGCGGTTGAACACGGAAAAGGCGTGAATTAATCATTTAACGAGTATTAACTGGAGAATTTTATTTCATTGCACAACATATCATAACAAATTCCTGATCGCAACTCAAGTCTGTATCTCTCTTTCTGGTTTTCAGAGCGCAACCATCTTCAACTAAACGACTTAATCTAAATGTATTCGAAAGTTTATCCTAAGCGACTCTTCAATATCCTTCCGGGACAAGGCAACGCAAAATTCCTCAAATCTATGTATCCATCACAATCCTTGTCTGCCTCCCTCAAGGTACGCTCCGCAATTCGGCGGACCCTCGCATCGTCAACATAAGTTCCAACCATTAATTTGAGTATGGCCACCAGGTCCTCAACGTCAACTAGATTGTCATCATTGACATCATAGATCTTGAACATGAAATAGAGTTTCTGTTCTGACTATTGAGTGGCTCATCAGGATCTATAAGCGGTAATTGCACCTGTTTACCAAGGTGATTGTTGTTGTTGTTATTGGCGTTTGTGGAGCCATTCACACTGAGATGATGTGAGCTATGATGTTGAGAGTGATGGTGATGATGGTGATGGCCATGGTATCCGTTAGCTAGCGGAGGTAAATTGGTGCTAGATGCAGCATAATGGGAACTATGCTGGTTCGTTGATGAATGATGGTGAAGATTGTGGTGATGGTTGCCGAAGCTGTCGTGGTGAAAGCCGACGTGAAAACTTGAATGGCGCGAGTGGTGTTTCGACAATGCCGACAATGATGTTGGATCAATTGTATCAAATAAAAGCGGGGCTTGTTTCATAATCGATTGTTGTTGTTGTTGATTGAGACTCTCCTGACGGGAAACATTTCGCGATCTAGACATTGGCGACGATTTTGCTCGACGATCTAAATGTAGCTAAAACTTTCATGAATTGTCTGAAATTAATCCTTTCGTGGTCCTCATCGCAGTCGATAAAGAACATGTGCACAATTCTATCACAGAGCGGATTGATGGCCAATTCCGGTATGGCTAAACAATCCTGACAGGAAAGGGACCCCATTGCCCCCTTTATCTAGTGCCGTGAAACGCGAATAGAGTCGCTCTATTTGGGCCGGCAAGAAGCCAGTCTCCTCACTGATGAGCGTGATCTCATCATCTTGAAGCATGAAAGACGGTTTGTTGCCCATGATTTGTGTATGTGTGTGTGTGTGTCTGTGACCAGTTTTGATGTGTGTGAGTGTGTATGTGTAACAAGTGGAATAAACTAATAATTACAATAATGACAATAAGATAAGATGATAATAATAATTATCTTCTGGCGAGCAGTTCGCTTCAAGCTCGAATTGGTTTATTTGTTGCCACTGGCGCCGCCACCGCTGCCGCCTTCGTACACTTGCAAATTGCACTGGCGCGGTGGTTGTGTTGTTAATGCGCCGTTTGAGATCCGATTCGTCGAAATGTGGAAGTGGTTATTCCAAAGGCAAAGCGTGTGCGAGCGGGCTTTATGCTGCCATGAAGGCGCAACGCGTGAGCATATTCTGGCGCACGGCCATATTGCAGCACTCGACGCGGGCCAACGACCGGGCCCGAAACTTGTTTTGTCGCACATGATCCGCGATGGAAGGCAAATTATGGCCGTTCGCTTGATAAGACTACGCGAATGGTTAGCTTTGTAGTTGAAGTCGGTCTGCTGCTGCACAGGTGGGCAGGTAACAGGCGGGCCTACTCGAAAAAACAAACAACACCAATCGGCAATACCCATGAGAGCCACGGATAAGGCCAGTGCGCAAAATCGTCTCGATAACGCGTTAACATGACGCAGCCTAGATCGGATGCAGCATCGCACCAACCAATTTGGGCTCAACAAGTGCGCCATGTTCACTCGTTGTTCCTCTGCATTTCGGAGCAATCACAAACAAAAAGGCTTACTCGCATTTGCGGTAATGACCCCCGCCAGTGGCAAAGGCAGCTTGCCGCGGGCGTCGGAAGGCGCAACAAAATGCACTTGTTGTTGCGTTTAGGAAGCGAGAGGGGGCAAGATTGTTTATTGTGTGTGTGCGTGTGGCTCTGGCTTCTTCCATATTTCCATCTCTTGACGCAAAAGAAAAGTTTGTTTAACGAGAAACGCATATGTTAAACTGCCACGCCAGATCGTTAACTGCAGACAAAAGTCAGAGTTTGATCTAGCCACCCCCCCATAAATACTGAACTTATCTTATCTACTATATCTTAAGTATCTCTTGAACTTATCAGATCGATCGATCTCGTCTGAAAATGGCTAATTTTGGTCCCTTTGTATGTGACCTTACGTCAATAGTGTTTGACATTCTGTTTTGATTGATGTTGGCCCAGATATTCGACAAAATGGGTTTTTTTCTTCTTAAATCGTTACTTTTAGCAACCATATTGTTGCAAATTTCTGTCTCAAGTCACGGTCATGCAATAAACGACCCTCAGCTAGATGAACAAGGTGCAAGCACACCGAGAGATGCTGGAGAAGACCAAGAAGAACTCCAGTTGGTTGCTAACTATGGACCCCAACAGCCGACCATCCGGCCTCAAGTTCCAGCATCTCCACCGATGAGCACACCATTCAAGAGGAACCAAGGCCTACAGGACACGTTTCCTCAATTGCAGCAGTACAGGCCCATACAACCAGCTCAGCAAGCTCAAACCAACGGCATGGTTCAGATGCAGCAACCACAGCAGCAGACAAGCCAACTTATGATTGGACCAGTGCAACAGCAGCCTCAGTCTCAGCAACAACAACAACAACAGCCGCAACTGCAACCGCAACCGCAACCGCAGTTACAAACGCAACCACAACCACCACCGCCACAACAACAGCCACAACCATCGCCGCAACTACCCCGCCCAACCACAGCTGCAACCACAACAGCAGCATGCTCAAAATCAGATATCTACCGGTATGGTGGCGACCCAGAGCCAACAGGCACAACAACAACAACAACATGTTCAACAACAACAACCGCAGCATCAACTCCAACAGCAACAATCACAACAGCAGGTCCAAAACCAGATCTCGTCCAATGTTGTAGTCACTCAAACTCAGCAGTCACCTGCAGCCGCAGACTCAA
>CATLOQ010000012.1:0-17464 GCA_950022295.1 Bromus sterilis
AGGCCCACAAATCTTCTCAGGCCGCTGTGGGCTTCGTTGACGGAGATCTGATTGAGACTTTCCTTGATCTCACGCGTGATAAGATGGATCAAGTGGCCAGAGACACGGAGCTGCCCATCGAGGAGGTGGTCAGAACTATCGAGGAGTTAAGTAGGTTGCATTGATTAAAACACATTGCAACAGCGCAAACAACGTGTTGTGTGTGCATACGGTCGCTGCAATCAATCACAATGAAGTGGCTTTTGCGAAGCTCAGCCTAATTAAGTTCCATTTCTATTCTCCTGATTTCTTCAATTTCCCTTCTAAATATGTAGTAATATTTTGGTGTCCGCTGTCTGACATCCCTGAAGTCAAGTTGAGAACCGCTTGCGATCAATTTCTCTCTGATCAAGTCTCCGTTTTTGAGGGTGTAGCCCAAAGGCATAATGCAACGGTGTCCGGCCCATATTGTCTACAACATGCACGCTCGCCGGATCAGTCTTGATCAGCTCGTTGACCATCTCGATTCGATCAAATAAAACCGCCAAATGAAGACTTGTTCGTGCATAAACAGATTTGGCTCTCACTAAATCCTTGTGTTTCTTGATTAATTCTATCGCGCCGCTTATGTAATTGTTGCGTATGAAAGTGTGTAACTCATCGCGCCAACGTTGAAAGTCAGCCATCTGCAACAGGTAACAAATCATACTGTCGCGTTTCAATAATTTCAATATGAGCATGATATCGTTGCCGTCTGGATCAGACACATGGATCAAAGGTGAGTATCCCTGTTTGAGTAGAGTCCAAAGCAATTGCATTCGGCCTTGAACAAACAAATCAATAATGAACTTGTCAAGCAATTGTACATTGTTGGGTAAATTGAATTGGAGCGCAACATCACGGGCAGTTCGATAAAATACATCCCTTTCGGCTATCAAATTGTTGCCATGCTCGAGAACTTTGTAGAATGTCGAAGAACCTTGAGATCGCGATGCAATAAAGTGCAAATAAGTCTGTCCATACGTGTTCTTGCTGACGAGTTGACCTGCTAGCTCGCTCAAATGATGTTGTTGTTGCTGCAATAAATCAATCTGGCTTCGTTGTTGATTTTGATCGTGTTCATTCCCCTCTTTGGTTATTTGTGTTGATTGATTTTGCTCTTTGTTGTTGTTGCCGACAGCCCGACTTGGCACAGGTGGTTGAAGGTCCTTAGAAACCAGAAATCCTCTGGCTGCAATCGGACTCGACGCAGCTGACGAGGATGAGGCCGTGGTGGACGCTGACGAACAAGATGAAGTACGAGCTTGGCGAATGTGGCCGCCCATCGATAGCGAGCTAACAGCTGAGTTACATTGCGAATTTGAACAAGGCGACGAGCATGAACTGTCGCTTGTTGTGTTGGTTGCCTTTGATGAAACCGATGCAATAGATGACTTGTGCTTGTTTGCTTGGGCATTGCCTATTGGTTGGTGTTGTTCCGTTGCCTTGATCAAGCTCAATGCCGTCAAATCATTTGGTGAGCTCAGAAATCTAGACGATTTCGAAGATTTGGCGCTCATCTTGATTTCTTTCATTATCTGGTCAACTTTTGCACGAAGCTCGTTCTTTTCGCGTCGTACTCGAGTTTCAAACTCGTTTGATAAACGCTCAACACGATCTTCTGCCTCGTCGGAACTGGCCGAGCTCGAGCCTGGACTATCCATGCCTGACCTTTCGTTGACATCGCTCGGTGATTGCTTGGTGCCTGCCGTAACAAACTGGCCCCACTTGACAGGGCAAACTTGTCTCCGTGGTTTTTATGATGATGATGGTGGTGGTGATTGTTGCTAGTGCCATGAGATGGAGACGATTTGGTTAACGTCTTTGTAAGCTGTTTCGATAAATGCTGGTCGTCAATTACCGGTTGGCTAGTAGCGGCGCCAAGCTCGTTGTTTAAAGACATCGACGAGGAACTGAGTGAAGATGACGAAGATGACGACGAGGAAGAACGCGAGCGTGGAGACGGCGGCTGCCTGTATATTATGTCATAGGTCTCAATCTCGTCCATTTTGTCGTTGTGAATGATTGTTGGCACGATCACGCCGCCAACAATTGAATGGCGTGCCGAATTAGATCTACGATTTCGTGAGTTTCGATGGTGGTGGCGTCGATTCTTTGGCGTCGATGAGGCACCGCTTTGAGGTGATAGCGTCACATCACCCGAGAGGCTTGCACTCTTCAAAGGGGTGCCTACAATGAGGTCAACAGGCAATTTAGAGTCTGGTAAAAGGGTTAGCGGATCTATCGAACGGGTTGCTGAATCCTTTGCTTTGGAAGCGGTATCTTTTGCAGCAGCCGTTTTGTCATGCTGATTGTTGGTCGAGTTGCTTGTTTGCCTACTCATGTCCAATCGAACCTTTCGACTTTTGATCTTTTCGCTCTCGGATTTTTCCGCAATGTCCCGCTCGAACGAATCTTTCTGTGTTCTCTGAAGCGCACCCCGATCGTTTCCAGGCTCTTGGGATTGCTGTCTAGACAAAACCTGATTGGTTGCACTTTCGACAGATGGACCAACCCATATCAAATAATTGTACCTTTTAAGCATAGACGCGTAATCCTTGCAACAGTTTCTAACCAGTTCGGCCTGATAAAGTCCGTCCGGAAGATCGCTTATCTTTATATGTTCGTTCTGGGCTTGAGAATCCTTGTCCTCTTTCGGCCGTCTGTAGTCTTTGTGTGTCTGGCCGTGTCGATCACGCATTTCGTTTAACTCGTCACCGTATCGTGTACATAGATTTTCATAGAGGAGCCGAGCTGTCGAATCGACCAACCAATGTGCTTGTGCCGCGCCCATCGGCAGTGACGAGCTTGCCGACGACGGCGAGTGACCACCACGCTCGTCGGCCTCTCCACCACTAAGCCCGTTGCTGGCCAAATGAGGCAGGCCAACGATCAACTTCATAGGTCCATGTTGTTCGAGGGCAGTCAAAACTATTGCCGCATAATGGAGCGCGTTACGGTTTTCGTGATCTGGCGCGCTAGCCGCGTTTGTATCTCGTCGGAGCAAATAATCGAGCAAACGCTTGTCCGATCTAACCAAAGCCACATGAATCGGACAGGCGCCAAATTTGTCGCGTGCCATAATAAACCAATTGTTTGCCAATAGACTGCATAGTTTGTGGAAATTCAAGTTCATGAACTCGATCACGTGCCCAGTTTCAGCCTCCAATTTGGTTCCATTTTTAGCGCCACCACCACCAAATTCGTGTTGCTGCGCGTCACCGTCGGATGTTTGCATTAGATTTATGGTCGTGACGGTGGGCGAGCTTGTTGTAACATGAGAGTAACACTTATGCAAGGTTTCATGTATCTGTTCGATCGTTTGCATAAGGCCAAGCGCGTGTCTTTCAATGAAATCGCGTGTCTTGTCACTAACAAGCATCTCTGGCCTCTCTTTGGTATCGCGCGTGGTTGTTGATGCAACCACCACCTTGTGAGCTTGGTGATCGCCATCGTTTCGTGAACCAACCAACTCTTCATAGGCGGCCTTGATTCGTCCACCGCAGCCGGCCAAAATCAGGTGTTCGAGCTTTTTCAAATTGTTCGTCACGATGCATTGGAGAATAATTTGCTCAATCGGGGGCGCTGTTTTTCGTTCCTTTCCAGTCGTCGTCGTCGTCGTCATCGGTAAGTCTTCGATGGTTCCTGAATGTGCTATCTCAACCAAACTGTGACCTTTTGTGCCATCCTTCAATTCAGTTTGCATGGCTGGCACGACATCGGTCTCTTGTAACTCAGTTTTGTTCGCATCCAATAAAACAAGCTCGCTCGATAACAATCGACAACGTTCCTCCTCTTCGTCTGTTTGCTTAAACTGGCACGACTCTTGAATTTTGTCGTCCAGGGATGAAATCTGTCCAGGCTGGTCGGTGATAGTCCCATTCTGGTTTTGTTCAGCTAGCTCATTTGAATACAAACTTTTTCTCTTATCTGTTGGTGTACAATTCGGGTCTGGTTGGCTTGAAGTACCCTCATCCAATAATGAGCCCAACTCATTGACTGAGCCATCAAACGTCGACGGTGACTCTATCCCAATGCGAACAATTTGGTTCTCTGTGTCGCGTTCCGCGTTTACATCGGCATCTCGTCTCGGACTTGCTTGCCTTTTACGTGGGCGACGAGGCCGATTAACCAGATTCTCTTTGGTCCCTTTCACCTCAAGCTCCTGCTCGCTCGCCTGTTGTTTGTTCATGATTGATCTAAAATTTGCTCTATCATTCAATTGTTGTTGCTGGACTAAGCTTGTCGGGTCGGGTCGGCTCGGTTGATCGCGATCATCAAAGCTAGCCAATCTGATAGCTTGTTGTCGATAGTCAGCGGCTGTTTTGTTTCGATCGTCGCGCAAGCTTTCCAGTTGCGGTCCATAGTGTTCGCTGAGCCAACAATAGAGCCTATCGATATGCAACGATCGAGCGGCTAGATGCAAACAGGTGGCCCCATTAGAGTCAACCTGGCTAACAAGTTCCGGGTATCGTTCAAGCAGAAAGCCAACAATAGTCTTCCTATTCAACTGGACGGCCAGGTGTAGTGCATTCATTGCAGCTCTCCTGTAAGGTCGCCTGATGCGCACCAATATGGGGTGCTACATTCAAGATGAGAGGAAGGCATTGGGTCAAGAGTGTGTGTGTGTCAAGTTAGTTGGACTGGTTTTTGGAGATGGTTTCAAGAGAACTAGATTCGATAGTTATGCAGCTCAACGCCGTCCAGTTGTAAAACTCACCGACTGTTCCAGCATCTTTCTCATGGCTATAAATTGATTTGTTGCAATCAGCTCGTGAAGAGCATCGAGTTGGTTCAACAGATTGGGCACAATTTTCAGCACATAATGGCGGCAATGTTGATTCCAGCAAGTAACAGGCGCCTCGTCAAGCAGTTGGCCTCCATAACCCTCAACGAGAAGTTGATTGATCTGATCTATCTTGCCCTCTTTCAAATGTCGTCTTATTTGCAGTCGCTTTTTGTCGTCCAAAATCATTCTGGGGCTTCTTTCTTTGAGCAAAAGTTTGAGATTTGGTTCGTCGAGATGATTTTGGGTGCGATCACTGGCGATTGGCGAGCTGCACAAAGAAGATGATCGCAAAGCTCCGTTGCTACAACCCGAGCCAAGATCTGCCCGAGTTGTTGATGATCCAACCAGTTCAAATTCAATTTCATTGCCGTTGTGTTCCTCTTGGTCATCATAGAGGTCTTCCTGTGCCAAGTTGGTCAGACTTTTGCTTGTGGTCATTCGCGCAAATTGTCCGCCCCCGCGTCCACAGGATGAGCTTTTTCTAAGCGTTCCGCAACTGCTCAAGTCGGCGCATGACACCGACATCGATTCACGATTCTCGCTGGGCCCGTCATCTTGGTGTTGTCCTCGTTCGAGCAACGTTAAAGAGTCTTCGTAGTCATCACCAAACAGCGACTCGTTTTCTTCCTTATCTTCGTTGGCGGCAAGAAAATCAATTGAGTTCCTAAATGTCATTGCTCGCAAGGTTCGCGACAGGACAGTCGCTTGATAGTTTGCGTTGAGCTTGTTGGCCAGATGAATGATGCTCTTGGCGCGCAACTGAACTGGGTGTTTAGCATAGTAATCGGGTGTCTTGCCCCGAAAGTCGCGCACTCTCGTCGAGGCTCCCTTACGAATGAGAAATCTGTAAGAATCAAAGACGTTGACTGTTTGCTGGTGTTGTTGGTTATGTCCAGGGTCTTCCGGGGTTGTGTTGGCAGCACTTGAAGCTGCGTAATGCAAGGCAGAACGACCGTACTTGTCTTGAGCATCGATTAAACGAGCAGAAGTTTGATTTCGGGCCACTTGTGATGAGCTGGCGGCTGCCAGTTCGTCGGGATATCGATCGAGGATAAACTCAATAATTGGCCTGTTATGAAACAGTGTCGCTTTGTGTAGTGGTGTCAGTCCGAGCGAGTCGCGAGTTCTCACAAGCCAAGCGTTCGAGTCCTGTAAAATGTGCATTAAAATTGAAAAGGTTCATCTGGTTAACGACGGAAAATCGGCTATATTTAAAACGGACATTAGGAAAGAAAAGCTTAATTAGGCCCAGGCAATGGCTATTTCCGGCTATACTTACCAATTGATCAACTCCAATAAGACTGACAAACTCGTGCAAGCTTGAATTTAAGCCGCTCACTTGCTGTTGGGGCGCGTGATGGTGACGGTGATGATGATGATGGTGGTGGTGGTGGTGGTGATGGTGGTGAACTTTATCTTGAGCTTGGTCTGGTCTCATGCAGACCAGGTGAAGTTGGTTGATGCGGTCCAGCATGTAAGGCACGCGCTCGAGGAAAGCCTGAACATCAGGATCGCGCGACCAGCGGCCAATCAATCGGTCTCCGTGGCCACGAATCACAATGTCCAAGAGAATTCTTTTGATTGCCTCGTTAATCAAGGTCTTGTTTTGCTGGCTCTTTGGCTGTTGCGGTGGTAGTTGTTGCAGCGGAGGCGGCCTTTGATTGGCGCCAGCGATTGATTGCGCCATCTCAAATCTCTTCACAATTGACAGCAGAATATTTCAGCTTTCACTATTCAGATATCTTGCTTGTGTGTCTGTGTGTTTGTGAGTGTATCCTGCTTTGACTGTTTGGCGTCTCTCTCACCCCGATTGCGGCTTGACTGTTGTCTAGTTTGCTATGCCGGCGCTTGCGAAATAAATGGTTGGCCAGGTTCACAACACGCGTCCAGACTCTAGAGCTCGCTCATTGTGCGAAGACCGTGGCCACGCACTCACAATCCGATTGTTATCTAATCAGCTCAGGAGGATGGTCACGCTGGGCCCCCACAAATAGATCATCGCGCGCGCACACACACACACACACACACACACACACACACACACACACAAACTTTGGTAGCGGTAAGATTGGACGCCCAAGAGACGTTCAACAAAGAGGAGGGGCGCTGCAGATGAGCCAGCTTTTGTTGGCACTATTTAGCGTCTAGCGTTGAGCTTCTGAGGCCGGCTAGTTCGCATATTGTTGTTGTTGTCGCCAAACTCTTAGCAAACTGCCACATTGCAAGTGTCGGGGCTGCAACGTCGGTACGAGCTCGCTACAGAAGAGGAATGATTAGCCTGGATTGGTGGCGTTCCTGCGCATTCTCGATGGACTCAAACTAGCCAGTCGCCATCATGCAAAACCAGCGACCAGTCGTGCTTGTGGTTGGGCTTGCGGTTATGGCGATTAGGCGGTGGTCACAAACGCATAAGCTAATGTGCAGCTTGGAAATAAGATTCGTTTGGCTACAAAAAACGGCCTTCAGACGACGAAAGCATGCGCGCCCCACATTGACGCGCCCCACAGCTAGTTGCGATGGGGCTATACAAGAATCTTATTGACGGTCACGCCATGGTGCAGTCAACTTACCAACGGCAGCGTTCGTTTGAATTGGGCCGGTTGCGATAAAGGCGGCCAGGATGACACAGCGATGTGAACGAGGAGGATGTGGCAACCTTGTGTGAGGGTCAAGTTTTGCCCACTTGCACTTTTTGGCTCGGCTTTTGTGGTTGTTCAACGCCACTGTCGCCTAGAAAACGGCCTCTCGGCCACATTGTCGGCCACAACCAAATTGGGCCAGCTAGCTGTTTGAATAAACAGAGATTTTCGAACCACGACCAACCAACTACTAAATCGATAACGATGCTGGACATAAAACACATGTTTGCCAACATTGGCTCGCCCCAAGCGGCCTTTTAGCGAGTGGCCATTTGAGGCCAACTCGCTACTTTCCGCTGACGACAATGATGGGCAAACTCACCAATGGCTTTGGTGCGTGATTGTCAATCACACATTAGCCTCGAGGGCGCGCTATAGTTTCGCAACACTGGCCAACTAACTTACCTACATACTCTCTAAATGCTCAAGTACTCGATACCACCTGTTTTAGCATGCGTGTCTCGGTCATGCAAAACTAGCGTGGACTCCAACGCCAATAGGGTTGCCAACCGGAACAGTAGCTAAAGTTTTTAGCCCGCTGGCGACAACTTACCCATTTAGATTCATCTGAGTGGCGTCAAAATATTCCACGAGTTCACTCACACTGAGTGGCGGCAACGATCTCACAACACACGCTTTGGTTCTATCTGAGGTTCTCTAATTGCAGTGACGCAATCCTCATGCACGTGAAGAGCCACTGACCAAACGGGCTGTCTGTCGGAAGCGCGCGTTCTCGTTACCACTCAAGTAATTAGAGCGTGCCCGCTTTTATTACGCCATTTTGCGCTCGTTGCACCACACGGCTGGCAAACTTACGAATCATCGTATTGGTCATAAATTCGAGTAGTCCAGTCAAGTGATTCTGGTGGCGCTCAGACAACGCCGATGTCTGTAGCTCGGTCGAACAAACAGAGTATTCTTTTCCGTACATTTATTTAATCTTACACAACGCCTGCATTTTGGGCCGCCACAGAGGGATTGTTTACTACTTCGCCAAGTTGCTCTAAGATTTCTTGTCTATAGTCTTCAAAGTCTCCATCGATCTCTTCAATGGAATTATCTTCAATGACATACAATACACAATTGGTCCGACGAATCAGCCGTTCATCGTGAGTGACCACAACAACACCGCCTTTGAATGTTCTCAATGCGTCTGCTAAGGCGTCTATTGATTCAAGATCTAAATTGTTCGTTGGCTCATCGAGGATTAGGATGTGAGGTCCCTGGAGGGCTATGTCACAAAGAGAAACGCGTGATTTCTGCCCACCACTTAGTTCGCATATGGAAGTTTCTTGGGCTGCTCCACCTAAACCGAAAGAACCTAGATAGTCGCATGATTCCTGACTGTTAAGGTTGAATTTACTCATGAGATATGTCTTGGGACTCCCTCCTGAATTTAATTCCTCTCCACTGTGCTGATGGAATTTTGCTACTCGCGCTCGACCATTGACTCTTCTTTCACCCGATCGAGGTTCTACCTCACCAGATAATAATTTTAGAAAGGTTGACTTGCCGACTCCATTCGGACCAACAATTGCTATCCTTGATGACATATCGACACCAAAATTCACCTTTTTGAAAATCAATGGCTGATCCTCGTAACCAAAGTCTACATCATAAAGTCCTAAAATTGGTGGATTTAGCTCAGCAGGCTGAGTGAATTTAAATCTAACCTTATACTCCTTCGGCTTTCGTAATAGATCAACCTGTAAAATTTCGCCTTGTCGTCTTGTTTTGTCGTCCTTAATCTTTTTCTCTGCCGCTTTGCCAGACAAGCCACCCTGTTTCAACTGTTTTAATTGTCTCTGTTGCTTTTCGTACTCTTTCATTTGTATAACGCGCTTTTGTTCATGCATGATCTTAAACTGCGTGTAGTTACCTCTGTAGTAGAATAATTTTTGAGTTTCCAAATGAATTATATCCGTACAGATGTTATCGAGGAAAGATTGGTCATGAGAAACAACCAATAAAGTTTTCTTCCACGCACACAAATAATTTTCCAGCCAAATGACGGCGTTTAGGTCTAGATGATTTGTCGGTTCGTCCAGTAACAAAATATTTGGTTCCATGAAAAGAGCCCTGGCGAGAGAAACCCTCATACGCCAACCACCACTTAGGTCTTTAACAGGCCTATCCTGCTTCTCGGGTGTGACGAAACCAAGACCAGCTAATATTCGCCTGACCTTCGGCTCAGCTTTATCTGCACCCAATTGAGACAATTCCTCATTTATAACATTAACCCTATCAAACGATTCGTCATCGTCTCTTAATTCTAATTGTTTGAGCTCGTTTTCGAGTCGTGAAATCCTCGTATCTGCCTTCATGACTGCCTGAACTGCAGGAGTATCGTCGGCAACAACCTCTTGCTCACATAATAATATATCGAGCGAGTCTGGAAAACCGAGAGATTTTTTGTCAGCTATGTGTCGCAATAAAGTTGTTTTGCCATGACCATTAGCCCCGACAAGACCATACCGTCTACCAAATGTTATGCTAAGGCTTGCATTATCAAATAGTGTTGAGCCTCCGACAGATATGGAGAAGTTATCAAGCTTGATGGCGTTATCGAATTCTTGAATGTTTTTGTCTGCCTTGGACACTGAGAATGCTGAATCAAGTCCGCTTACATTAGCTGATTGCTCAGCGATCTCGGTATTATACTTGGCCTGTTTCTGGAGTTTTTTCTTTTCCTTCCTACTTAATCCTTCTTTATCAAGCGTCATTTTGTTTATTGTGGATGACAAGTCACAATATGGCAAATCTGAACACAAGTTGGAATAGGCTGTCCAAGTGAATATCTCTAGTTTTGAACGATTTAATGGGCTTAATCAATGTGATAATTTGGTTTGATGTTAACAAAGTGTAATTGTAACAAATGAAATATCTTTGTTTCGTTATCACAATCAGTTATTTCATCTCAAATGTCCAAAAATTGCGACTTTGTGCTTTTCGCGGACCTCGTGTGCTGCTTCAAAAATGCGCACCAACGTTAGGTGTGAATCCTGCAGTTTATATCCTGCAGTACTTTACGCAACACCGGTAATCTTGCGCTCCGAAGTTGCTTATGCGGCGCGGGGGGGGGGGGAGGGTGCGGGAATTGTTGAACCTCCCCCCTCCAAGAGAAGGCGAGCGCGTGCTTTGTGCGACACACAAGATGTTCCTCAAATTCTGACCAGTTCATCTATGGAAATTCGTGCGCTAGCGTTGAATACAGTTGTAAGATGTTTGAGGGGGACCCCCAGACGCTGGTAAACAAAAACAAATTTATCTGACAACTCCCGCCTCAATAGTTATTATATCGTTCTCTTTCCCTGAGGGAACACATGGATTTCTAGTCTAAACTTGATTAGTTTTTTCATCATGCCAAAAGGGTTAGCTAAATTATGACATTTAACGGTCGATACATGTCTCGTGTTCCAACATGGACCGAGCTACGATTGGACGCAACCAAGTTAGCCGAGTTACAGCGGGAATGTTATCGAAGTGTCCACGATATGTTGGATATTGACATCCCCGAACTGGATCGAAAGTTGTCCATTCTGTCCAACAAGAAACCACAGGAAACCAAGTTAGCCGAAGTTGAACGACCAAAACCTAAACCCAAACCTAAAGCAACTAATCATGTTGAAAAGCAAGCTAAGATCGTGGAAAAAAAGAAAGAGGAACCTATGCGTGCTGGTAAATCAAGCAGGCCTAACTTGTTTGACGCAGAACGCCCAGAGCATGTTCTTGAATCAACTAGACCTATTACCAATGGTAATGCAACCAAAGTAGTACAAATAGAAAAGTCCACATCCCCCATCGATGACTATGTCGCCTCTAAATTTGACACAAAAATACGAAAAAAACTCAACATTGTTGAGCCTACAGCATTTGAGGATAGCGAGGCTGATGAAACGAAACTCTTGCTTAATCGGACCCTGATTACAAGATCTCTGGATCCCAACAATTACGAACATCTCAAGCCACTACCGATGCCATTAAGTTATTATCTTAAAGTAAATAGACCAGACATGATCAGGGATGCTGACAGAAGAGTCTCTTATCTCAGGAAGAAAGTCGAAAGGAGGAAGTTGGCCGCAACCGAAAGAACAATCAATGCACTCGATCAAATACGAATATCATCACGAACAAGCAACAGACGATCGACATCGTCTTTGAGGTCATCCATGGTGAGAACTATGTCTAGAGATAGCATGCCTCCAAGTTATCAGGTCAAATATACTTTCAGCGAACAAGAGATGAAGCGTCTCACTGCAAAAATTTATAATAGACTGCCAGAAGTAAAAAAGCAACGCAACCAAGAGGTCAACAAGCATCTCAAGGTGCAAAATTATAAAAACAAACTGGATTATGGTAGAAAGCTGGCCGAGAATCGGCGACGAGGTATTATAGATTATCCTTTGAAATCTGATTGTTATCAATCGTCCGTCATGAGCAGTCAAGAGGACGAGTCATTAACAAATAGTCTAGACAGGTCAGCCGATGGGATTCGATTTGAAAATTATTATTGAAATCTTGTGAAGTATCTCTTAAAGAAAGCGGCCATTTAATCATGGATTCGGTTAATTATAGCAATAGTTTAGATTATTTTAGGACGACACCTCTATTCGAATGGACATTTGTCGTATTTGTAGCCAATTTTACTCTGCAAGCTTACCAATCTGCGGCCCAATTGGCGACGTTTGTATTCGACATGTTCAAGCTGGCTTACAGCAAAGAAATATTCGGACAGTTAACAAACGATGACCTAAAACTATACTCGCAATATCTCGTATCAAAATACGAGTTAGCATTCAAGTTGGGCGAGAGTATCGTTTTGACAATAGCCGCATATTTTATCGCCAAATCACTGCTGAACTTCTCCGTGATTGGTCTTGGTATTTGTATGATAGTGTTCATATCACACGATATAGCGCTGATCTTGGGAGCAATATTTTTAATCGGTAAGTTTGAAATTGAAACCTTTTGGTCGTGGTTTTAATTGAATTCAATATGAACTTTCCAACTAATCACACCAACCCCAACCATTTGTGCAACATAGATCAATTTGACAGTTTGTTTTCATTCAATTCAGCTCTCTGGTTTGTAACCATATTTATTGAACTCGCAACAGTAATACTCAGTGCCATAACCATAGTAGTGTTGTTTGGTCTGTATTAATTTAAGATGGTTGCACAAACATAAATTAAACATATTAAGATAAATCTTAATAAATATAGTCTCTCACGTGGTTTTGCATGATCTCTAACTAGTTTACACTTGGCTAAATGTGTTTATTCAGAATACATCATTGGTGGTGGTTTTCCAAAAATCTTCGTGAGCAGGTCTCTTTGTTTTTGTTCTTCTGGCGTTAACTCATCATAATCGAAAAAGTCATCCTCGTCTATTTGTTCAAGTCGCTCGGTTTCATGCAGAAAGTCGGCATCTTTCCAGCTGAGAACTTTGGGCGGAAACTTCAACAAGTGATCGAACTCGAATCCAATCGAGTGGCAAATTTTTGCAACCACTAACATGACAGCCATAAAGAGCCATTCGAATGTCATCATGATAGCTAACAAGGTTAGTGTTGATATTAGAGACGTGAGTGCAGCGAATTTGACAATACCATCCGATTCATCATCATCTGATGTCTTATTAGCAGATTGTTTGTCGAGCTCGTTATCAAGGGCATCCATAAGGGCTCCAAACGATTCTTGGTCAGACTTTTCGCTGGCTTTGGTGTTTTCTGTCAGCGCGTCCGTGTTCACTCCGCCTTCTGACAGGCTTACAGTAAGCTGACGAGTGGTTGAAAGAATTCCTTTCCGTAAGGAATCCTGATTTTTTGCAACCTTAAAGCTCGCTTTGATCAGGCTTATGGCCGTGAGACCGCCTTCGTCTTCTTCAATAAGACGTCTCATCAAGGTTGCCTTGGCCAATTTCTTCATGGCCGACCTCATAATCTTCTGATTATTGTGCCTGGTTGCAGCGCTTCTGGCCACCCACTCGTCGAGTTTGACATCATCGATCTCTTCAAGTTTGTCATCAAACACCACAATGTTCTCTACTGTTGTGACTCGTTCAGAACAGGTGTCAATAATGGTTACACCTTGTTCAGTCTTCTCGGATCTCATATAAAGCATTGGTTCGCAAATTTGAACTGCAACAAGCCAATCTTTGACCAGATCATTGTCAGCAAGCTCGACGTCAAGATCGGGATCCACTGCTGTGTAACCGTAGTTTGCAAGACGGGCAATTGACAGCACTGTGCTAGAATAGTAATTGGCCAAATTTAAACAAATTACCGCCGGTTTGAAGAACATTTGAACTTCAGATGTTGCAATCTTGACTCGTCGATTTTTGCTCCCATCACAATCTTCGCGTTCAAATGTCAACACGTCTTCTGGCAGTTTGAGACGAGTCAATGCCTCTCGGTACTCGCCAATTGTCATCTCTGATTCACTTCTCTCCTTAACATTTGTTGTTGAGGGATCGTCTGGTTGTTCCATGATTAGTTTAATATTTGACTTGAACCCGGGCCTTTCCTTGGCCAATTTCTCTTTGGCTTCAATAAATGATTGAGCTTGCCCGCTCAACAATTCGCGGCTTTCCTCAAGATTCTTAATCAGATTCTTCTTGCAAGAAAACGCCACTTCAATCGCATACTTGGTAAAAAACTTTTTTGTAATTGGCTTCGTTGAGAACAAATTGAATCGGCCAGATTTCAAATATTTCTCATGATAATTGATTAAGCTATCAATTTGATATGAATCGCAAACACGTTCAGTTATAATTAGTTTTTCCAAGTCCAATATGGCTTCCCGTTGTTTGAGACACTTCGACGCCACTTCATATTGTAACAGTTGTTCCTTTGTTGCGTGTTTGAAATGTTCAATGAACACATGAAACTCTTTGACACTTGAAAAATCAAGCCCCCGATTGCAGGAATCGATAATAACATTGATATTTGGCACCGTTCTGTCTCCAGTTGGTGCAATATTTTCATTCAATGCTAAGCTGATTGAACAGAACAAAACAACAACCAGAACGTTTGCACGGTTTCGAGCGGCTTCAATCGCTTGAAGCATTTTAATCAAGACCGTCTAACTGAAAAAGCTGCACTTCAATTGCATTATGTAAGTACTATATTTTGGACAATGTAACATTTGAGCATTGTGCAGACAATGAAAACAAAGTTTTACCCCAAAATCATCAATCTGGAGCTATGTTGTGAAGATCACGAGCATGGCCCAGCCAAAGGTTTCACGAGATGAGAGCAGGCGAGAGTACGGTTGCGTAGCCCTAGCTTGTTCTTTAGACACTCGCAGCCGGTTGCTATAATTAGCAACGTCATCATGGGCGTGCAGATGTAGCCACCTCAACAGGTGTACTTGAACGTTGGCTCACAGATTGGCCGCATGATCATCACACTTACCAAATCACAACCGTTGTGTGTTTGGTTTTTGAAGTTTTAAAAGAGTCAACTCCTCAAGTTTGAGAAATCGCTCAACTTTGGATGATGCTATTCAACGAGTTGAGTCATTTTTCATTCTGATCGATCGTCAACGGACGACACAAGATAACGCAACAAACTTGCACAACTCGAGCAACCAGTTTGAGAACAAACGACGTTTTATGCGCCAGATCTCGATCTGGAGATTGGAAAAGATGAAAAAATACAAAATGCTTTATATGAGTTTATGCACTCGTTTAGATTTTCAGGTTGATACTCAAAGGTTTTGAAGCCAAATAGAAATCGCTCACTCTAAAAGAGCGCGTGTTCCTGATGTTGTTGTTGTTGTTGTTGTTGTTGTTGTTGTTGTTGTTGTTGTTGTTGTTGTTGTTCTCTCGATTCTTTTTTGCCTCCAAAAGATACCCAAATGCATGTACAAGCACTATCTCGATTCTCTCTAGATTTGATATCACATTTGTTTCGACTGGCAACATCTGGCGTCGCAAGGCTTGCACCGCTCCAAGTCGATGCTGATGTTATTAATCTCAAATTTCTCGCTAGTTTCACCAAGAGATCATCTCGACATGATGCAACTGTGATGGGGAAAATATAGTCGAGTTTCGAGGACAGACAAAGGTGAGGGATCGTACAAGAGTTAAAGGTTTAGTCGTCTCTCCTTCAAGAGGCAAACAATTGCCTCTTATATACGTCCACAAAAAGCCAATTCAATTTCAATCTGGCACGATTTCTATATCATTCACTTCCATCGGCGTGCGCCCAACAAGCCAGACTTGCAGCCTGTCAGATACAGACGAGCACCAAGCGAGAGAGATGAGATTTGAATTCAAAATTGCGGCCATAGTGTGCAACGGTGGTTCCGGTTACTGTGTTCGTCGGTCGACGCCATTCTTGATGGTCATGATCGAACGATGATGGTGGCCGGTCATCAAGACGCCTCATCTCGTTGAACTAGCGCAAATCTGATGAGAATTTGATGTGTCGCTCTTGGGCGGAGATAAACAAAGGATTTGTTCACTTTGCGCTCTCTAAAACGATATCAGAAGAGTGTCGGCGTGTGTGTGTGTCGGTCTGTATGAGTCTGCACTTTGTGCAGTTAAAACCACCCATTGATCATTTTTGCTTCTTTTGGATGCATTTGGAAGGCCAGAGACGTGCAAGCGGGTTGCCGCCAACCTGCTTCCACGAGGCGCAAGCTGTGCTCAGGAGCGTGCTTACAATAAGTCAAACAATAATCTGTTCTCCAAATCGTCTTGCCGTTAATGTTGGATTGTGTTTCCTTGCATGCGACGTGAGCAGTGAAATATGATTTCACTGCCCTCATCCATGTGCTGCTATCTTGCTCTTAAAGTTGCAACCTTACCAAACAGTTGACTTTTCGCCTTTTTGAGCAAGCATCGGTGCACAATTGATATGCGTCGGGGCAGATTGTAGATTTTGTTTGCCTATCAATGATGGTTATGATAGAGCTCTAGTGAGGACTGTTAGCTCATATGATTGTCATCGAAAAACACAAGCTTGTTGTTGATTGGTTTTATCAAGGTTTACCCGATCAGAACAGGCATAATTAACCCTTCGATTCCCCATCTTGGCTGTCTTGCCTCATCAATACCCACATTGTTTTCACATAGTTCCTGATTTGTCGATCACACACAAGTGGCGCAAAGACGAGGATAGATCACAGATGACGCGCGATCAAAGATCACAAGCGGCTGGCGACTAATTCTTCGCTGACGAGCAAAAAATGTCGCCGCCTTTGAAGAGCAGCGTCGGTGACATTTTGGAACACATTCTCGCCTGCGATGTGTGTTAAATATCCATAAGGTTCAAGAGGCGAGGCGAGGCGAGGCGAGGCGAGGCGAGGCGAGGCGAGGCGAGGCGAGGGCGAGGCGAGACAAGCAAGCGCGACGACGACCAGTTGCAACATGCCACAATCGGGCCGTTCGTTAGTGTCACCAAACTGTTTCCCAATCCATTTCACAGCGAAAATGTGCCGCCAGAGATGCGCAAGCCACCTCTGGGCCCGCCTAGAGAAAGTCCCACTCGGGCCCATCTCTCTCTCTCTCTCTCCCACCCTCCCTTTTTTGTATGGGCATAGCACACAATTAGGGCCCATTATAATGCTCGGAGGCGAGAAAGAGAGCACCACGCTTGATAAGCGGTGTGCATTGTTGCGGCCAACTTGGAGTCAACAAGTCTAGCACCTCTTAACTTTGGCCCGCTTATTCGATCAACTGGTTTTAATGCTGACTCTTCACAGGCTTCAACAGGCCTGTGCCCGCCGATGACCACCGCACAATCAGTCCGGGACTGGTCAATTGATTCGCGAACAAATTCAAGGAATGCAATTGTAAGTTTGTCGGCATCCTCGAGGGCTCCTTATGGTTTTTCGCGGATCGAATTTCAGACTTGCCGCGCGTCCAGTTAGTGGGCGGAGCACAAGTCTGTTTGGTGTGAACGCGATTTTAAAGGTCATTGTCGTGTGTTGAATGTTATTGATCCGCCGGCGAGCACAAAGTGGCGAGCCAGATCACACATCAAACAGTGTGCGTGCGTGCGTGTTTGTGT
>CATLOQ010000013.1:0-16026 GCA_950022295.1 Bromus sterilis
CGCCATGACATTTGCATCTGCAAACAACTGTTCTGGGTAGTTGTAAATGAGCTGACGATTGACGAACACATTTACATTGTGCTTAAGAATAAGATTAACTTTGTCCTTCATCTTCTCTTTCTCGGCCAATTCTAGTTCGGCAACTTTTGCAACGGAATCCACGCTTACTCTGCTAGCGAAAACCTTGATTTTATCGGTGTCCATCGGGGGTGTTAGCAATGAGTATCTTGGCATTCTCAACCCGTTTTTGGTTGTCCGTTGCCGGGCACTTTGTCCAATAGGAATCCCTCGTCCAAGAACGAATCTTCCATCACGCCACCCAACTTCTTGATGATCTGAATCGAGTTTAAGTTGCCAGTGCCTTTAAGACGTAGGATTGCATCAACACAAAGCTTTGCAAACAAATCTTTGCTTTGTGAAATAATCTTGGAGCTGAGAGTTGTTTTGGCAATCGTAATCAATTTTTCTTTAAAGTTTTCTACATCTTTTGGATCCAAATCCCGAGCCGACTTTTCGAGGGCGTGTTTAGCCGCATTGGTGGCTTCTCTCCAGCCACCGATGATTGTTTGTGGGTGAAATTTCTTCGACACAAGTGTCTCAGCTTCCTTTAAAAGCTCAGAGGCTAGAACAGCGACAGTTGTTGTTCCATCGCCAACCTCATCATCTTGAACTTTGGCGATGTTGACGAGCACCTTGGCCGCCGGATTGTCCACTCCGATAGCTCTAAGAATGGTTGCCCCATCGTTGGTCACTTCGACACGTCCTTCCTCGCGGCCTGTTCCGCACAGGATTTTGTCCATGCCCTTTGGTCCCAAGGTTGACTTGATTAGATCACCGACAGCATAAGCGCCAACAAATGAAGATAATCTGGCTTGCTCGCCCTGTTCCTCGTCGGCATCACCTCTAAGGATTTGAACTGGATTCAAACTAACTGGCTTAATTTGCATCATCTTGATTGATTTCTTTGGACGCTCGTGTGAGTGCGTTGTATCTAGAACTACTCTCTAATTAAGTAATTTATTTATTGGTTATCATAAAAACGAAGAACTATACGATAGGCGAATATAAGTTTGGGTTGGTGTTCAATGATTTGCCGTATAGACAAGCACATGTGCTCAACGCCTCAAGAATCGCGTCATTTTAACGCACGCCGTCTTTTTGATTGGATTTTGTTCTGCAAACGCTAAGAAGGCGTGCAAATCGGGAAATCGTGGTTCCGCACGGAAACGAGAAAATCTCATTGAGATTGCAGGAAGAAGAAAGTGCGCAAAACGGCTAGCATGTGAATAGTCCCGAATTGGGAATAGTCCGAAAACCCGGGACCGCACCGTGACCGCACGTGTACGCCTTGGCTTTCGTACATGTGCTTACACGCCCATGAAGCAAACCTAGGCATTTTCGAATTATGCCGTTAATCAGACGCCACATCTCAAGCAATTCCAAAATCAATCACGATCATCAAGCATTTATGCTCATAGATACTATAACTATTGTTGTGGTTATTGTCTCTTGTGCGACAAGTCTCCTAAGGAGTTATTTATTCACCCTTTCAAACTGAGGAGTGAGTATACTAGAGTGTATTCCGAGCCGATATCGAGCGGCCACGTTAAAGAAACCCGGCTGTATCACTACAGTTGATGCCATGAATCTAATAGTGTAACTAGCTTAATTAGTCATCTTTGGCTTTAGATGAAGAGGCGATTGGCTTGCCAGGATCATCGCCCTTCTCAGCCTTGCTGGTTGGTCCCTCGGTTGTTTTGGTTTTTGGTCTTATTGGACAGCCTTGAGAGAGCGCTTGGGGTCCCCAGATCCATGCAATCACCTTGTTGAACGCTGGTTCAATAAAAGGTGCCAAGAATGGATGTAAGAGTTTCATATAGACCATAAACAGGATTGGTGGTAGATAGCATTGTATGCAAACCATCTTGATAGTTTATGTTTGTTTGTTTTGTATTCAATGGGTAAATTTGAAGGGAGAGAATAGTAGGTTTGTGATGGGTGAGTTGTAACCTTGTGTATCTTTTTAGGTGGTTCGAATAATATATCCTTCTAGATTATTTGTTTGGAATGGTTAGACAAGATTGCAAAGTCGATACATCAATAATACACGTTGTGTTTTCTGCTGATGAAATATTACACTACGTGCTGTTGGTTTTTTTTGCGTGGCATTTATTATTGGTTGCTTCGTTGCGTTGCTCTTTTGCAACAAACTGTAGGTTATTTGAAAATTCATTGAGCTCTCAGCCGCCAGATGGAGGGCAAGGCTTGAATCGCGTTGGGAATGTTTCCTTGTGAGCTCGATGGCTTGTAGAATGGTTGCGTCAGCAGCAGACTCATTAATCGTCATATGCCCTCTCAAACCATCACGACCTTAACCTTTTGTGGATTTTCGTCTCACCGTAAAATATGCCAGAAGGGAAAAAGAATTCTACCGTTAATTAGCGGAATTCTTCCGATATTAACCCTTCGTGCTCGCAGCAGCAACAACAACAACAACAACAACAACAACAACAACAGCATCGTCTCAAGCCACGGTCGTCTTGTTAGCTTCGAGTAGGAGAGTTCAGTGCCCAAGTTGTTCAGTGTTCTCGTAGAAACATTGGCTCGGTTGGTGGCTGCTAATGCAATGTTTGTGTCGATTCAAAACTGTTCGTTCAGTTCAAAAATTTATGGTTGGCCAATCGGCAACAAGCGCGATCACGCCAAGATCATCCAGTTCCTCATCTACTGATCATCGTTAGTGGATAGTGTGTTGTCCGTGTTGTCCGAAGCTTGCCTGTCTCCTTTGGTCGGGTTAATGGCAGGCAAATGAGTTCGCGCTATGACCGAAACAGTTAAAACAGTCAAGGGTCATACCGCGCGAGACCAGTTGGAATCTTGCGTCAAATTCAATGAAGACTACACGCTTTGAATCAAAAGGGCTCCACAATTGGACACTTCCAATGTAAAGTGGGCGAGTGCAGTCCTCGCGACGGCGCGCCGGTTTCTCCAAAATCGACTCTTCAATCTGTTTAGAGAGTTCGGAGGGGAAGGTAACAGGTAGTACATGCTCTTTGCAGCAAAACTTGTTCGTTGCCGGCGGCTTACGTTGGCCGTGAAACACTCGAACGAATCTACCACCAAAAAGATGTTCCCTGTTTCTTGTAGTTTAAAGTGACTTCGTCCCACTAAAACTGAATGAATCCGCGCGCAAAGGCACGAAGCGAGCGCCTGGGCAAATCAAAGTCGCCTAGCAGGACGACTCGCCTGACTTGGTGTCGATGCTCCAAACTTGTGACTGCGATTGATTGAGTTAGAGGAAGGAGAGTTGCACACAGGACTTTGCAGGGTTCGCAAGTTGCGACCGATTCGCTGACGAGTTCTTTTCGAGTTGGATTGGCTGTGAGGCCGAGCAATATCTCAGCTGAGAATCATCATCCAATCATGGCCAAGATGTGAAAAAGAACGAAAAAACCCTTTCTTCGAGGCCCAAAAAAGCAGAGGCAGAAGCAGCAGCTCGTTCATTCGTTCGTTAGTTCGAACAAACCAGAACAGCAACCAGTCAAGGCTGTGAGATAACTCTTGAGACTGCGCTGCAGTTATGTAACTTTATCAGGAGTTTTCTTCCGATAAGTACGTGCTAGCGTACCATAGCAAAAACTGTCGCATCCGATCGTCGAGAGATTTTCCACACAATCACGAGTGTGTGCTGACAAACGCAAGAAGCCTTTGCAGATCTGTCCCTTTGCCCGACTGTCGCTTTCGTATATTCTGCCACGAAAGAGGCGCCGACCAGTTTGGTGCACTCACCATGAAGGAAGTTTCAATCGAACCGACACCAAAGAGCATCGCAATTAGTCAGCACTGTGAGTGTGTGTGTGTGTGTGTGTGTGTGTGTGTGTGTTCTGAATCTAATCTTTCCGCTTATCGCATTCACGAGGCGGGCAAGATTTGTCGCCAACTGGCTTTGGTGTGTTCATCAAGCTCGCGACCGTCAGCAAGCCACAACCATCTGTTGATCGTTGGATCGTTGTCCCATCACTCCTGTCTGATCGCTCGCTTTCTAATTCACTTCTTGCTTGCTTGGCTGTTTGCAATCGTTCTTCGCTTGCTAAAACGATAACGATGCGCTCTCACTCGGTGGCCACTTTGCCTTGAGCAAGTCATTTTTATCTAAAAGAATCAGACGTGTCCAAACAAGCCAAGACTAATTTCTCTTGTTGTTGTGTCGTTGCAAAGACTGTTGAACCCTACTTGTGGTTGGACCGCATCTTCATCTTTTCTAAGATGTCATTTGACATTGGTAAAAACCTAACAATAAAGAGCAAATGTTTGTTGATTGTACTCATTCGTGTTCTTGCCGTAGTCGGATTGTTTGTTGGTAGCTCGACGGTTGTTCGTCGTCGCATTTGCAACTAGTTTTGTTTTTAGATTGTTCTCGCATCAGACGACGACGCTTTTTGAATGAGTAACGTATTCAATGACGAATTAGTCAAGACCAAACAATAAACAATCGAACTGGAATCAATCATTGACGCACTTAAAATCGTTCAATTCGATGTATAACTTCTTATATCAACGAATCAAACCATCTCGAGTGGAACTGTTGTCAGGTCCCTCTCGAGAGTCTAGTTTATATATTTGCATTGTGCAAGATTGCGAGATTACATTCCACTTGTTTTGAGTGAGAGAGAATATTCATTCCTTACAAGCAAGCACTAACTTCTAGACCACTTTGATATGCGTCAACGAAAAGTTGTTGGTGCAAGTCGGCCAACGCGATGACGTTTATTTTCAAGCGCTTCTTTAGATGCGAACAAGTTAACAAGTTCAGTTAATGTGACGTAGAAACTAAAATCTAGAAACTATCTTCTAACAAGAGCATCATCATTTGACTTCTCGTTGACGTCTTTCTGGGTGGTTAGAGGGAGACATGAGAGGGCCTGAATGGAGTCAGAATGGACTAGTTCAATTTGACCGCATCAGTCACACGTTGAAGGCGACAATATTTGCGACTGATTTTGAACTCGAAGTTTTCTCTGGATAAAGGTTGTCTCTTACAGAGCAAGCAATCAGTTGGTTGCACGTTGAAAAATGAATCAACATTCCCAATGATGGCCCGATAATTGAGTTGCCGAGAGACTTCGTTGACAACTGCCTCGACATGTGTGTACGATCGGCATACCAAATCATATCGTACATAGTTTGAAGATATATTATCGTTATCATTACTATGCAACATGTGTCATTCAATTAGGTCGTCGACTTTCACAAATCTGGCCTCACACAATCAGATTGACATTATCTGATTTCTTTTGATAAGATGAAGTCAAATCTAATATTTGCTTTTTATCCATCTATCTGTGAGCGAAGTCATGAGTGTCTGCAATCAAAGCCAAACTTATTGATTGGCCTCGCTTATCGATTGATGATGACGTCCATAAAGATATGTGCTTGTTTTCTTTCAATCAAATCAATCTGAATGATGCAGACTTGGTTAGTTTGGCCGATTAATTCATGATCAATGCAAACAAAGAGCATCCAAAGTCTTATGATAGTCTTGATCGAGAAAGAAGTCATTGTAGTTCGATGATTGTTGACACGAACTTTAGGTTCATTCAGGAAAGGCATTGCCTTGACAAGAATCTCCAGACAATTCGACGACGTCAACACGACATTCGATTCCTGGTTGTGAGGAGTCGGAGAACTTGTACAACTGCGAACGCGGCGCCACAATAAGACTGGAAATTCTGTCAAGTGGTTTTATCTTTCCAGAATGTTTCAAGTGCCCACTTGAAAGCAGGAATATCTCTCATCAGTTCTTGATCCAACTCAACTGGTTGCTAACATTAGCCAAGACCACTCTCATATTTCCTTGTTCGGTTTGTTGTCTAGTTGGACGTGTTGAAAAACATCGTCGCCAATGAATATCCGCACGTGAGCAAGCAAGCAAGCAACCAAGCTTGGCGCATAACTGTTGTGTAACTTGTTGAGCGCCACCATCGATTGCCTGAGTCTATACAATCAGAGTCTGCTTTTCACATTAGTTGGGTGACATTGGAACAAATACGAGGCCAAACATGTCTGGTTTTGGTGAGACACTGCAACGTGAACAAAACAAACAGGCTCTAAAATTGAAATCATAGAATGAGCGTGTGGTTGACCCACGTGTTTATGGTTTATTGATTGATGTTTTGGCCAAACGAGAACGGATGCATGAGACGATGTTGCAATATTGGCGAGATGAGATTGGTAGCCAATTAATTTTGAGTTTTATCATATCGCACTCGCGCAATAAGCAAGCAAAAAAGCTATTGGACAGAAATTCAATCTGATGTAAGAGGCAGTCAGCGTGATGATTTCGGCGCTACAACACGAGGGCAAAACTGTTTTTTTGTATGGTTTAAGGTGTATTTGATTAATCAAGCAATTGATCCTTGGCTAACTCAACGCCGTTGCAATTGCCCAGAAACCTTTGCACAAGTTCAAAGGGCGTCTTTGATTTCTGCCTTGCAACCTGACAAGCTCGTCTCGACTGAAGCTCATTATGGTGTCTGGCCGCGGTAGGCGGGGGAGTTAGGGGCCAGCTTTGCGCTTCTGTCTAAGTTCGACAACTCGCCTCGAGGAAAGCGTCAACTGTGTGGCGCGAACTCTTCGATATTTCCAATTACAAGACACGTTCCTCTTGGGCTAGCTTGCCAGCAGCCTTCTAGCTAATGGGCAAGAATGAACTTCGCCACCTTGCTAGTTGTTAACGCTAATCATCCCATTTGATCACCATCACATGTGCTCGCACACGAGCGCACAAGCTCAAGGGGTGGTCTGCTAGCCTTAATAATCCGGACGAAGGGGGCACACCTGTTTATCTCTCAATATAATTGCGAACCATTCGTTCAACTGATGGTGTCTCTGTGATTTCAAGTTGACTGCAGAAATTCTAGTTCTCTGTGTTGGTAGGTTAACCATTGGCGCACCTTTCTGGTATGCTAAATATATGTAAACTAGTCTCGTCCGTTCGCAGACTTGTTTGCATGCAGACAACTAATACCAAGCTAACATAAAACAGCCAGACCACCGATTCGTCATACTTCAAAACACTGCGCGCCTCTTTGTAAACATCGTCGATATGATATTGAAGACGCGCGACAAGTGGCACGTTCTCTTTGTTTCCTCTTCCTCGTTGAAACTCGCTGTTGGATTTAGACAGGCCAGGCCAAGTTTGATTGGCCGATCAAACGGTGGTGTTGAAACAAGTGCTCGCAAGAGTGTCAAACTCAACGACGCACGACGAAATTCGATCTCAATCCGCGAGCTGTCTCGGGGATGGGTGTTGGAGTTGACAAGATTGCAACGGATGATGGACTCATTTTTGTTCACCAGTTGCTGCACGCTTATGCTCAGCCTGGCTGTTTAAAATTATTGTGCCGCAAGCAATCATCATCCTATCTAATGCATGAGTGTCTGTCTATGACGTGATCCATCGCCGAAGCTGAATGGTATCCGCGAGTTCAAGGTAACTGCAACTAGACCATGCAAGCGAGTTAGCGCGATAGAGCCGCAAGCAGAGCCACAAGTGTTTATCGTCGTCCCGTCTCTCGCCACTTTTTCATCAGGCTTGGCTTGATGAAAAAAGCGAGCCCAAAAAAGAAACACGACAACAAACTCGAGACGTTGCGAAAGCAGAAGAACTCTGCTAATAATCATCAAACACACAGTGAAACAGGAACAACCAGAATTGAGAACCAGAACTGGCCGTCTGGTCAGTTTTGGCCAGATGGACACCGACAGTTGTGAGAGTTCTCGAGTCTCTGCGTCAAGTGAGCCGGTTAGACGAGGCAAAAGTGTGTGTTCACGTTCAACAGCTGCCTGTTTGTATCCTCTTGATCGATGTTGGCGCCAAGACAAATGTCGACGTGTGGCGTTTATATAAATAGCGAGCTCGCTTGATGAGGACGAACGAAAGTGGTGGCGCTGGTCCAGTTTGGGTTGAGTTCAAGCGCATGTGCTCGGCTAGTAGAGCTGATTACAAACAATGTGCACCGCTTGATCTCTGGCGCCAATCCAATCCGGGCTTCAGCTTGTGAGAGCTGTTAAAAGCAAACGCCTTGGCTAACGAACGAACGAGCGTTCCGTTCTATCGCCAGTAGTGCAATATATCTGTGGCGCGCGATTCTACGTCATAGATCTGGTGTTGTCGAGTTAAAACGGCGCGCAAGTTTGGCCAGCCGTCGGGCGTCTCGTCGTTGGTCTTAAACTTGAAATAATAACAATAATAAACTTTCATCGTCGTCCTCGTCGTCGTTGTCCAGCTTATACACATCAAGTTTGCGCAAGTCTTGCTCGCTTGCTATGGCCAGTTCGGCTGTGCTCCTCTCTGGCTTTGATCTTCATCTTAGCATGCGCCTTTTTCATGGACGCGCCGCTCGCTTTTGGCCAGCCAAGTCGACGGCCAGCCAAGTCGAATGGACGAACATGATCCGAGCTCATAGCCTAATCTAGATGGGACTAGATGAGAGCGGCAAGTCATCGCGCGAGCCATCAACAACAACAACAACAGCAACAACAACAGCAACAGCAACAGCAACATCGACAACAACAACAACAACAACAACAGCGTCAAGCTAGCTGGCGGCTCAAAGTCTCGTTCGCCTTCTGTAATTAAACCAAAGTCTTTTGCCTAAACCAGAAGATGTTGGCTAGCCGTCGGGGGTTCGTTCGTGCGTTGGCCCGCTTTCTAGCCAGCTAGCTTGCCGGCCGCGCGTGTGCCTTCAGACTGACCGTTGGCCAGTGCGTGCGACGAGATTGCGCGCAGTTGTTGTTGCTGTTGTTGTTGTTGTTGTTGGCCAGCGGCGCCAACAGTGACGAGAAAGCGAAGAAGTCTGTTGTTGTTGTTGTTGTTGGTTGACGTAAATCTGACTCGCTCGCGATCATTTCGGGCGTCCACTTTGTTCGTGCGAGACGATTCCGGCTCGGTTTCAATTTGTTGCCGTGAAGAAAAGTCGAGCGAGCGCGGCACCATTCTGGTTCGGGCAGAGGAAGAGCTCAACGAGACTGGCCAGATTGGGCGAGCTGGATTGTGCTCACGCCTCGCGACGAGCTTGAGAAGAAAGCAAAGAAGCGGGCCGAGCGTTCGCGACAACAAGAAGGGGGGGGAAAGGGACGAAATGAGGGGGCAGCAGCAAACACACCATTCGTTCACACAGCACGCAACTTCTACATGGCCGAAATCAAACGACGACGACGGCCACACGATTGTCAGTCTTGGAAGCAACAGTGCACAACGCGTTGCGCCTCTCCCATCAAGCCGAGCCAAGCGAGTGGCGGCAAGCCAGTTGGCTCGAGAAGCTGTTTAGCTCGCGCGCCTGCTCGTTCGGCGTCGATTGCGCTGTTTCGCAGAGGCGCAAAAAGTTTGCGAGCGAGCCAAGACGAGACGGCGAGCCGAAAGGGAGCCAAGACGACGACGAAGGCAGCGGCGGCGCTACGATCGCAATTCGCGACGACAACCACCAAACGAAACTCGACGACGACGACGAGCCGCCGACGGTCATATATAAAAAGGCATCCTCAAGCATGCTCGCAGACTTACATCAAGCCAGGTCAGCAACACACACACACACACACACCCACCACACACACACACACACTCACACCCAAATCAAGATCATGTCGGTCACCGCCGCAATAGACAACTTCTTCAAGACAAATGGCGACAAGCGCGTTGCCGACCTCAGGTTCATGGACAATCCATGGGAGGTTTTATTTATATCGGCGTTTTATGTATATTTTTGTTATGATCTCGGACCAAATCGTTTGATGAAGAACAGAAAAGCATTTGATTTAGTTTGGACAGTTCGCGCTTTTAATACATTCATCCTATCCTTGAACGTGTGGCTATTGTATCGCCATTTCTCACTACTCAATTGGGGCTATGACAGTTTGGGCTGTTCGGTAAGTATCTGTGACTTGTGTGTGCTTTGATTTGATTTGTTTGTTGGTGTGTTAGAGAGCGCAGGTGAAGAGAGGTGAACAGGTGGTGGCCTGTTACCGGTGAGGCCCGGCCAACGCAAAAGAACCTCTCAACTCAACTCAACTCAAACCGGAACAACCAAGAACCAGCAACAGGCGTACGCTGCTGCTCTCTTCAACTTCAGTTTCACCCTCAACTTCAAGACCTCAAACTCAAGTTACTAATCTCGACGCATTCTACACACAACCTCAATCAATTTCTATCTCACAACACGAATCAATTTTTAATTCATCAACTCAGCCCGTCAGCGAAGATGACAGAAGCCCAAAGGCCTTGGAGCACATCAACATTTGCCACATTTTCCTCTACTCCCGAATTTTAGAACTCATTGATACGTTCTGGATTTGTTTGAGAAAGAAGAATCGTCAAATTACATTTTTGCACGTGTTCCATCATTCCTTCGTATTGCTGATGACCTGGACATATATCAAATTTGCGCCAGGCGGTGCCACGGCCATGTTCCCGATTGTCAACGGAATGGTTCACACAATCATGTACCTATACTATATTCTAAGCACATTTGACAACATGAAACCATTCTTGTGGTGGAAAAAGTATGTCACCACAATTCAATTGGTCCAATTCATCATACTAGGCGTTCATTTTGCTGTTGCGGCCGCAACACCAAACTGTGGTTATCCAAAAGCACTTTCATTAACAGGTGTCGCAATTGCCTGTCTATTCTTTGTATTATTTATGTCATTTTATCGGGAAACCTACAAGAACAGTCTGCAGCGAGCAGAGCAGCGAGCAGCGATGGATAATCTCTCTGTCAAAGCTAAATAAATTGAGCGAAAGAGAGAAAAAAAGTAACAACAACAACAACAACAACCCAAAACAGGTAAAATTGTCGTAAAATTATTGTTTCTTTCGAGAGTTCGCTCTTGTGTCGTGAATGATTTGCGCCACGCGGAAGTGATACGGGGCGATAGATGCCGCCGGTCGAGAGGCAACGGTGTGCGCCAAACATCTTACAAATATCTCATGTGCAATCTGCCAAGGTCAGCCTGAATGAGCAAACACGCGTGAAGAGCTAAGCAACTTGTTGACTTCACTTCAGTCGAAAACACACCAACCTCGGACAAGGGCAAATGAGCTTTTTATTTATTTTGGTACTTCTTTAAGGAGCTATATCCGCGCGAGCATCACAGCCACGGCGGATGCTGGTGGTGGTGGTGGTGCGAGTATGGATGCGCAACAGCGGCAGCCGCCACAACTGCATCGGGGTGATGATGATGGTGGGCGGCAGCAGCTGCGGCAGCTGCACTTGTCATCAGGCTACTTGTTGCTGTCGCCGAGTTGTCTGCGTTGATGCCACTTGCCGCAACCGCCGCTATTGAGCCGCCCACAGCCGCTGAAACCGAATCCCAAGGATTGGTTAGGCTTCCAAGAGCGTGGTGGTGGTGGTGGGTGCGCCGTTGAGTGTTGATGGTGATGGCCGCTGGCAATATGGGCGTGATGCGAGTAGCCTCCCACCGCCGCAGCAGTCGCCGCTGGATGGTGATGGTGGTTGTGATAAGCAGCTAGCGCGCCTGCTTGCTGGGCCACACTTGAATAACTGGTGGCAGCCAGATTGGCTGCGGCAAACGTGGCCGCCTTGTAGATTGACGAACGATCCATGTTCCAGTAATGGTCACTGCCGACTTGCTGGTGATGATGATTGTGGCCTGAGTAGGTCACTGTCACAGTTCCTGCTGCCGACCCATTGCTGCTCGCATGGTTATAGCCGCCGGTGTGATTGTGCTGCTGCTGCTGCTGGTGGTGGTGATGCTGGTGATGCTGCTGACTAGCTTGGTTCAGCCACGAGCTCGGTGTGGCGGCCACATTCGCGCTTGTCAAGGTGTCGTGGTGCTGCGGTTGTTGCTGTTGGTGGTGGGGGTGGTTGTTGTTGTTGTTGTTATTGTTGTTGTTGTTGTTGTTTTGATGGTGTTTGCTTACAGCTAGATTAACGCCATCTGTTGAGTGCTGACTCAAATAAGAGGCCTGTTGTTGTTGTTGTTGTTGTTGTTGCTGCTGCTGCTGGAACACGCCTTCGTACGGGCTCGAGTAGTTCAATGGGCCGCCCGTCAGAGATGGTGTCTCGCTGTTGTAGCCGTTCTCGGCGAGCGAATTATTGCCACCCAAATATGATTGCTGCTGCTGTTGATGTTGCCGGGCCACTTTCGCCGACTGTCGCCGAGCCGTCTTGGCAGCAGCGTGCATTTGTCTATCATTCGTTTGATGACAATTTCGGCTACTAGACTGATTAGTCGAATGTCTTCCTGCTGACGAAACTTTAGTAGCCGAACTTGATTGCGAGCTAGGCGATAGATTGATGATGTTTGACGCTGAAATTCGACCGCCACTTGTGTTCAAGCCTGAGCCACTCTTGAGCGAGGCCAAACAAGGCGATGAGCAAGTTGAATTAGGCGAATTGAAAGTTTCATTGTTGTTGTTTCGATGATCCGAGATCAGTGACGGTGTTCCTGCAAACGGCACGCTAGGCATCATGATTGGCATAAAATCCTTGCTTTGGCAGACGTCTAAAATCTCGCATCGCTCAACAACATTTGTTATCATGTAATTGACAAATATAATGCACTGCTCCTGTGCCGGCTGTTGTTGGTGCTGGTCAAGATGTTGCTGGCTAACAGTTTGTTCGCCAGATGTAAAACTTCCAGACAAACTTGGCGACGACGAGACCATGAGTTTCTGGTTGGCGTTGTTAGCTGATGGCGGCGATAAAAAGGACGATGACGGCGTTGCTTGCTGACGATAGCGGCCAGTTAGCGAGCTGTTGTTTGTTGTATCACTTGGCATTAAAAGGTGAGCCTGTTGCGTCATCGGCATCACGGGCGAGCCGATTGCGCTCGATGCTGGATTGACCGACGACGACGACGACGAGCTGGCTGCCGCGGCCACATTCAGCATGCTTGCATTCAGGGTATTGTTGCAGATAAGCGTTGCACATGTTTGTATCCAAATGTAGCCACCTGTTCGCGCCAACAACCGATAGTAGCCAGACATCATCTGGCCCTTTCGCAGGAGGTCTCGGTGACAGCGTTCAACCTGTTCGAGGTCAGCCGGATGAACGAACGAGTAGAGACTATGGCCGGAAAGCAACTCCATTGGATAGTGTAGCAGTTCCGTTATTTTGGGTTCCACGTGGGTTATCTTAAGATCAAGGCCCAGCCGGAGCACAAAAGTGTCCGATTCAAGTCGAAGCTCGTTGATTGATGGCGGCGGAAGTGCAATTGCAACCGCAACCATACCAATTATCTTTCGCGAACGTCTTTTAACATCACCCGAATGTTGGCCTGCCGAGTCCTCCTGTTTGTGTCTCATTTGAATCTTTGAACTCGTTTGACTCTCGCCGCCATTGGCTGCCATCGAGTCGTCAATCAGCTCACTTCCACTGGAATCAAGTGTTTTGTTTTGTTGTTGTTGTTGTTGTTGTTGTTGTTGAAGCCCTTTTGGGCCTCGTCTCTTTGTTTGCTTGTTGATGACAGTTGCTGTTAATGGCTTGTTGCTTGTGACCGGCACGATCGTAGAATCACCTCCACCGTTCTCAGCTAGAGCAGCAGGTTGCTGTGCATTGTTTTTGTTGCCATTGTGGTCCGTTATAAGTTGCTGGTCGTCGAGTGGGTCCATCAAGTGGCCGTGATCGTTCGACTGGTAAGATCGGAGGTGTGCAACCACGTGGACAACTCTATAGCCGCTCGATTTGAAATGTTGGCAGCCTCGTTTGGTTAGTGTCGATTTCATTCTAATACAAAATTGTCTCACGAGCGAGTCAGTGCCCTCAAGCTGGTCTTGACTCAATCGGTCACATCTAGAACTCGAAAGAAACTCAATATCATTGTTGTTGTTGATCACGTTATTGTTGTTAATTGATCTCTTAATGGCATCAATATCGTCCGGTCGCTCTACTTTGATTTGGTTTTGGCCTTGCGCACCGCTGGTGCTCTTTTTTTGCTTAATCCCTTGTGGACATTTCGACGTTATCGTCGTTGTTTTGACACGTTTGCGTGAATTGCCGCCACCATTCACGTGCTCCTCAATCAAAGTCTCACTACTTGCCGCCGAATATTGCGACTGCACCGAAGCTGGTGCTTGCGGACTGTCGTTGGTTGCGTAATTGTTATGGTGATAATGAGCACCACCTGTTTCGTTCAGCGAAGAATAGGGAATACCTGGATAGATGGTGACATGAGGTGTTTGAAAGATGGCGTAAATTTAGTGTGTTAGATTTTGAACAATCGGTGTTACAACTCTGACACAACAATCTATCAAACGTTTATTTCACTCACCCAACTGGTGTGCAAGCTCTTCGTGATCCTGCTGGTGGGTGTAGTCGAACACGGACGAGCCGGTCATTTCGACCTGGCTCAAGCCCAAATACATTGAAACCGTCTCGGAAATGTAAAGAAATCTTCCATCACGCCCAATAGCAAACGCAAAGCCATCGAGTGATTGCAAAATGTGAGTCCCTTGGTGGATATCAAACAAACTAGCAGCTGTGTGTGTGTGTGTTTAAAGTGGTTTGAATGTGGTTAGTTTGAGTTTAGAACTAATTGGCTACACATCCGTATCGAAACTCTTTTGCGTACTGCATCAGATACTCACTGTTTGCCTTGACAAAGTTCTTTTCAATCATTGAGTGATCATCAGGCACCGCCAAAGCGCCCAATTGCGCCAACTGCTGCTGCTGCTGTTGGTGGTGGTGATAGGAATCAACTTGGAGGTGTGGCGGCGGATGAAAGGCAACTGAGGAAGGCGTAAGTGAGTTCTCTATTGGTTTGCTTCCAAGATGGTGTTCGTGTTGATGCTGTTTGTTGTGTCCATTTGGATTGTTGTTCGATGGATCAACCTGGCCGTCGGTGAGATACCGCGACGACTGGCCAGTTGAGGCGGCCGCAGCAGCCTGTGCGGCGCTATACGGATTAATCGAGCCGAGTGTTGTAAAGTCAGGAGCCCATGGCGGGTGTCCATTGACAGAGAACTGTCTCAGCTTGAGAAAACTGATTGTCAGCCGAATGATCGAGGCCTTATCGAGAAAGTCTGATATTGATTCATTAGATTATCGGTTTGGATTGAATTGGTGCACCAAGCTAGGTTAGTCTTGGTGATGGTTCAAGTGGTATACTTCAGCAAGATCCTTGCAATCCTTGCTTCTCATCAGCCTCAGACAATGTGTTACCAAAACTTACCCAATTGGGATGTGATTGCCGCAGGAAGTGGCAACAGCTTGGCCAGTTCATAAAACTCATGATTTTCTTTGCTCCGACGCGACCTGGCCGCGTCTCGGCTCTTCTCCTTTCTCATTTCCAAGATTCTGGATTCGGTTTGATAATTTGGTGTGATAAGATTTTATGAATTTTGTGTTACGGAGTGATTTCTATTAATTTCGAGAGTTGCTTTTAGGTTGGTTTTCGTGGAGAGTATTTCTTTTCATGTTCAAACATTGTTCAAATTTTTCATTCCAAAGGCACTTGATTATGTTTAAAAAGTTGAGCTTTAAAGTTCAGAGCTTCTTTTGAACTAATTGTGTTGCTTGCCAGTGAAACAATCGTTTGTTCATCTCTGGAGCACCATGAACCTTAACACACGCCACGAAATGCAACACAATATTTCTTATAGATCACACTTTCTCTTGTCCAATCCGACAGCATCAACAACAACATCAACAACAACTTGCTATCAGCCGAGTTCAACCCGATGCCGAACGTACACTGTCTGTTTCTCTCAAGTTCGATGTATGGACACGTCGCCAAGTGTAAGTGGCATGAAGAAGGGTCCGAGTTAAACTAGCATGTAAACAACAGACAGCCAACAATGAGGATGATAATAATTTTGGTGCGCAGAAAGAGCGCAAGTCGGCGTGCCCACTAGACTTGGCTGGCGTCTGTCGAAGCCGCGCTGGTGTTGTTGTTGTTGTTGTTGTTGCTGTGTGTGTGTATAAGTGAGTGTCTGGTTTGGCCGCTCTTCTTTGCCTCATTCTTGTGCAGTTCCAGCCCAGAAGCTTGCATTCCAATGCCAGA
>CATLOQ010000015.1:0-20134 GCA_950022295.1 Bromus sterilis
CTCTGGGTCGCGGGACTCGATGGCGCGATGCGGCGGCGGCTTTCGGGCTGACTTGACGAGACGAAACAATGAAGCCAAGAAGGAGCGAAATAGAAAATTGTGAGCTGTTGTGGCGTGCTCACCGCCAATAATACCAAACGCAAATGCTCACAACAACGACATCGACAACAGAAACAACAACAACATCACAGACACAACAGTGGGGCGGCGCACTACACACAAGTGCAATGGCACTCGAATCTAGTCCGCAGCCGTCGCCATCCATCCATCCATCCAGTTATTCAGCCATCCTCCTCCTCATTTCCTTGTCGCGTTCTCGTTAACGAAGATCTGGCCGCCATCAGCACACACTGCTGCTGCTGCTCTTGTCTCGATCGTTTCAAAATGAGGAGTGGCGCGATAGTGGCGACAGTGCAAGCGGAAAAGAATGACGATGATGTCGCGAAACTTAATATGCGCTCTCAATTATTTGCTGTGTAATCTATCGTTTAGAGCTTTGGGTTTTCCCGAAGTGGCCCGAAGAGGCGGAGCAACACACAACCATCACGGTGGAAGCGTAAATACCGAATATTGACCCGTGAACCAAAAACAAAAGCGGGCTTGTTCCCGCGAAAACGCTCTCGCGGCACATTAGCAAGTGCACCGCACTGCTGACAGTGGGCAGTCCGAGCTTCGACGACACAAGCAAGCCGCTGTCGTCGCCGGTGTTGGCCGGTGCTAGAATTCTAGTGAAATTTGGACCGGCCATCTCTTGGGGTCACTTTACTTGTCAGTTCCACGAAAATCGGCCTCAAGCGCGAACTTCGATCTGGTGCGCACGAGGTTTTCCAGGTCGGCCAGGTTCAATGAGCTTGCCAGCGACAAATCTCTTCAGACATGAGCAGTTCGTGACTGTTTGTGCGTGCGTGTGTGTGTGTCATTGCCAACTGTTCTTCGATATTTAATTTGGCCCTTTCTCTACCTTTGGGCGCATATATTAAAGAGGCTTTGTGCAGCCCTTGGGCACATTCGGAACAAACACATGCGCGCTTCTTCAGAGGCCATTAAACTCAAATGGAGGGCCCCCACGTTTGGCCTCTCGCTCACCTGGCAGACGCGCGCTCGAACGAGACAACGCCATGTAACTGGGTCAGTGTTCATGCGGGCGGCTCACATTTCATTCGTGTTTTCACCTGGCACTCCAACAACGATGACGAGACGAGTGCAATTCTACAATCCTTCCATAGAACTTCAGCTCTGACTCATCTTGTGCCTCATCGTTTCTGCGCGTGTCAAGCTTTGCCTCAGACCTCAAGCAGGCCAACTTGGCACCCAGTGTGCAAGTTCCACGCGCTCGAATCACTGGCCCCAACGAGTTCAACGGGTTCAACGTACTTTCGGCTCATTGACCAACTTCCGCGTTCTAGTGCTCTCGTTTTGCGTGCAACGGGCGTCAAGAGGCTGACAACTGGCTTCGTGATTTGGCGAACTGGTTCGGCACTTGACATTGGATTGCAATTGTGATTCAGCGGCCTGAACACTTGGTCGAGATGAAACCTATCTTCAGCTATAACTATCACAGCCACTCGACACTTGCTGGTTGGTCCTCAATCCAAGCGACAGTTCCGTTACTCTGCCACAAGCAAGTTTGCTTTCAATTGTAAACATCTCCAACAATAATCTAAATTCTGTTGGCGAAGATTGTGATATGTGATTCAGTGGAATATCTTCGAGTTTTGTGATCGAGACTACGCAACAAGTGCCAGCGGGAAGTAGCTTTGATTGCAATAGGAAGATTTAGAGCGACCGATCCAAGAATCTTTTTGTTTGATTGAATTGCTTGACGCACATTGAATTTTATACGTCGACCATACTGACTAGTAGAAGCTATAAAACTTCAACTTGTTCCATTTGGTTGTTATGCATCATCTATGTTCTCCAATAGGAAGTAGCCTGTTTTAAACTACTACAACAGTGACTGGATGTCAGACTTAATTAGATTCAAAAGTTATAAGTGTGCTAATTCGAAATGATTTTATTACCAGATCATCATATGCATCTCATGAGAAAGCGGCCAGAAACTCCCGGTCGGCTTTCTTGACTCTCTTCTCTTTGAACTCTTTGAACAGTTCGATCACTCTGTCAACTTTGGTGAAGATTTGATGTGTCTTCTTGTCAACAGTTATCCTTACAGTAACAGAATCTGCTTCAGCCTCTTTGTGCCCAACAACCATGATGAAGTTATACTTGGACACCTCTGCATTCCTAATCTTTTTGTTTAAAGTCAAAGTGGGATCCATTTCACTCTCAACATTAAATCCGGCCATTATGAAACGATCTTCAACACCTAAAACATAGTCGTTTAGTTTGTCATTAACAGCCACAATCTGTGCTTGGATAGGCGACAACCAGAATGGCCAATGGCCCTCAAAATTTTCGCACAATATAGCTATAAATCTCTCAATTGAACCAAAGATTGCTCTGTGAACTATGATAGGCCGACCAAAAGTCCTATCTGGTTTCACGTACTTCAAGTCGAATCTAATTGGAAGCTGAAAGTCTAATTGGATTGTTGCGCATTGATGCGGTTTTCCAGTGGAATCCCTGATCGTGATATCAATTTTTGGTCCATAGAAGGCACCATCACCTTCATTGAGAGTCCATTCGAGCTTTGTGTTGTCTAGCACTTTCTTGAGAGATTCCTCGGCATCATCCCAGAGGGAAAGTTCGCCCATGTAAGATTCTGGTCGGGTGGATAGACACAGACTAAATGTGAAATCAAAATTGTCGTAAACGTCACGCATGAAGTCAATCGAGTTTTTGATCTCTTGTTCAATGTGTTCGGGCGCACAAAACAGGTGAGCGTCATCCTGTTGGAAGCGTCTCACTCTTGTCAAGCCTGACAGAGCTCCTGAAGCTTCATTACGATGAAGGACTCCAAAATCAGCAAATCTTAGTGGTAGCTCACGATATGATCGTACAGTTGAGTCGAATATACGACAATGGCTCGGACAATTCATTGGTTTCCAACTGTGTTTCTCATGTTCGCTTAATTCGACAGTGAACATGTTTTCAGCATAATGTTCCCAATGACCAGATTTCTCCCATAGGGTACAATTGAACATGTTTGGAGTAATAACCTCCTTGTATCTTCGTTTTCTGTATTCCTGGCGAAGATATTCCATTAATGTGTTGTAGATGTAAGCTCCACGTGGCAAGAAAAATCCTGATCCAGGTGCATATTCCCCATCGAACATGAAGAGATGCTGATCACGGCCAATCTTACGGTGGTCATTTGGTCTCTCAATTTCTTGATCGCCAGCAGCTGGAGCTGAAGCCGGAGCTGGAGCTGTCGGGGTTGCCGTTGCCGGTGATTTGTCTGCCATCTTATCGTGTGAAAATATACTCGACAAATGAGTTGTTCGGATGATTTACGTTGAAGTGGTATTTGACGATATATTGAAAGGATTAAGAATTATATAAATTGACACGCCAAAATGTATCGTGTGGCTTCTTCTAATGCTCAATGTTGGACCGGCGCGGTCGACGGCATGTGCGATGGGAAATCTTATCGACAACGTGCATGTTGTGTGATTCTGTGCCATTGCAAAAGTTAAATTTGCACAATCATAAAACCTGGAAATATTTTGGCGTTTACGTTTATCGGCACATCTTGACACTATGGTTCCGTTATTCTATTTGATAGTTTGAGTTCTATTGGATCACACAACACCATGTTAAGGGTTCTTCAGCGAGCTCCAAGAGCCGCCTGCTCCCCATTTTATGGCCCCATGCAATCAAACCAAACATCTAGAACCATCTCAACAACGACCATTTTGAACGCCGAGCCGCCCAAGAAGAAGCGACGTATTGACCCGGTAGTATTGAAGCTTCGTATCGAGAGGAAGATCAAGAAAACCGAGCGGGAAATAAACAAACTTGAGTCAGAACCCAAACAGCATGCGCCAATTTTGGAGTATGAACTCACTAATTCAGATATCAGGGATTTGAATGCTAGGCCTCAACATACGGCGCAGGAATTTGGAGTTACACCGGCTGTTATGCTTGGAGCTAGAAGATTGTGGACATTGTATCGTCAACAACAATCATTAATGGAACGAAAATCGATACGGAAAGTGGAACAGGCCCAAGCAAAAGCATTGGAACACCTCAGAAATCTTGACAAGGAGTTATATGATAACACTGTAGCGGTAGACGATACCGTTTTGATACCTTACACATCTAGTCACATGCGAAGAGAGACCCCGTCAAATCCAAACTATACTCCGCCTGATGGTTATGTCAAAGATATCACAAAAGAGTGGATCATGTGAGATCGAATATTTATTTTCAGAGTGAATAATCGTATTGTTCGAATTGTGATAACATACTCATGCGATTGTTCCTGTTTGTCCGCAGGACCGCTTGAGTATATAAGAAAAATAGAGCCTGCGTAGCGAGCAGAGAAAAATCTTGTTTGTGGCATGTAAGATGAGCGTAAGATAGAACTAGAAAAGCATAGAAGAGGAAGCTTTGTTATTGTGTCACTGTTTTCTATTCGCTCCTCTGATTACTTAGAGATGTTTCAAATAATTACAATAAAATAGGAAATATCAAGAACAACTGAACCATCCTGTATAGAATTGATTTTTATGTTTGCACAAAGGTGAAAATCTATTATCATCAGACCGCTTTTTGATGGATCGCATCGGAAGGCGACCAATGAGCTCATATTTTTGATAGACCAGATCAGAATAATCAAGATCTTTAGTGAAATTCTAAACACATTGTAACTATCACTGTCATGGAACAAATATTCGGATCCGAAACAACCTCGGCCTTTCTGAGAGCTGTAACATCCTCATTTAACCCCTTCTCATTCAGTGAAGCCAACTCCATATCGAACCCAGATATATTCTCAAATATCACCAGAACACCACCAACCACCACCAGCACTACATTAACATCTCCCGCATTGCTTATGCAAAGTTACATCGACCCAACTCGGACACCTGCCTTCTCTTTACTTGGACAACAAGTATCATCTTTAGTTCGAGAGCCATCATTAACCTCAAGCACTTCAAATGAGGTTAGTGGAACAGAATTCGATGCATTCTACGCTGATAAGGGATATTTCTTTATGGCCAACACATTGTGTTGTTGCATTTTGGTTGCGTTCGAGGCCATCCAATATATTGTTCTCGGTCCATTGAGAGCGTCCGAACAACAGCATCTTAGAGAAACATTTTGGGATTATCTAGTTCAAAAGAGTCTCTTTGTTTTCTGCATAATCGACACCAAGTCGAAAGAGGAACGTTCAGCATGGGCTGTGTGGTTTACCATGCTGGGCTCAACATTGTTATTATCGAAGTTATGTAAGGATAGATTCGAATATTTAGCCTCATCGCCAACAACTAAAAGATGGCCTTTAATCAAGATAAGCATATTGATGGCATTCCTATTGCTTGATTCACTAGTTTGTATCATCGAAATTCCATACCGTGATCTATCTACACATGCACTATTGATCCTACTTGCTGACGCCTCTTATGTCTTGACCTTTGTTGTATCCGTTATCACGCGATTTATTGTGCTCACCTATGGGCTAGGTCCAAATTCTGTCCTGGAAAATAGTGCATCTGTTAGTTATTTTTCAGAGCTATTTTTCTCAATGATCTTGGTGTCTATCGAGTTGTTGCATCATGTGCATTTATTGATAGGAAGCCATGCGTCAATCATGATCCGGGGAACTTGCTTGATGAAGATACACACTCTACTTATGGAAATACGGCGTCGTTACAGACGTCACAAGCATTATATGGTAGTAGTACAATTGATGGAATCGAATTTCGCCAATGCCACCAAAGAAGATATCGAGAAATTCAACGACGAATGTGCTATTTGTTGGGATAGTATGGACAGTGCACGAGTTTTACCTTGTGGTCATTTGTTTCACAATTCATGTTTGAGATCTTGGTTGGAGCAAGACACATCCTGTCCAACTTGTCGCACCTCGTTCAAGGGCCAACAATTACAACAACAAGACGAACTTAGTGATAGTACAGATGATTCGTCATCTGACAGTGAAGATGAATTTAATGAAACCGTGCGACCACATCAGAGGAACCATTTGTTCCATTTCGATAGTTCACGTTACACTAACCATCCATTTTTGAACTGGTTGCCAACAATTTCTATTGAGGGTTTTATTTAATCAACGCAACCGAACCCGAAGCGGCAGGCAGACCTTATCACGCTAAATTTGTGTGCAAAATTGTTAAATCCAAACAAAAAGAAGCCATCACTATCCCAATGCTATCAAGCATGACCCTAAAAAACTCACAATCACTCGAAGACTGGGTAAAGCCTCACTTAGAATCCCGAAGAAAATATACTGCATCATGGTTATTTAGATAAAAGACTAAGTTTGTCGTGAGATTGCTCGATGGCAAGTGAATCTTATCGGTTGAAGTGTACATGGATGACTTGAGTTTGTTTCATTATTTAATAATCAGGCGGACTGGTGATGCCTTTTACTGGCGATCATCGTTCTCAGGAAATGTTTCGTCGAGTTTGGACCTGACTTGCAGCGGCAAACGCAATTCGACGGAAACAGGAACCAATCCATGAACAATCCTTTTGAGGAACTCTCCTCATCTGTTGCATCCAGAACAAGCAATCTGTGCCATTTGTATTTCTGTTCGCAACCACACTCTGGTTGTGCATTGCACCTATTAGAAGCACTTGAATGTGTGCTTGTTGTTGATTGCGATGGGCTACCATTAAGTAGGTGATTAGTTGAGAAGATTGTTGAGCGAGAGTTTGATTAGTTTTTTTTTCTCTGCGTGGTTTATTCGAACAGGTTGCTTTTTAGTCGCTGTAGGCTTTAAATATGCCTGTTGCTCAAGTTAATATCCGGCTCTTAGATTCGTAGTTTGGAATCAACATTGTAAAAATCAAACAGAGAGAATAGTTTCGGTGGAACTATATGGAAAACAAAACTCACCTGGCACAAGTCTCGACTTGTATTGCTTGTTGCATGAGTTCGCTATTGACTATAGTTCTCAGTTTTCCCTTTGAATTTGTGGCATAGTACGGAGTTAGAACTTCCATTCTGGATTGACATGCGTCAACAAATTGTTGGCTCTGAATTGAGCTTGGGGTTGATCTTTTCAGTCGCTCGTGGGACTTATATAAAGATTGTGTGTTGAAAACAATTGGATCGGCATCGTATAGTGAATGTGTTGATTGTTTCATTCTTTGTTCTTGTTGGGGTTTTGTTGATTCTGAGTATTTGATTTGAGTCATTTGAATGATTATGACGAATATCACTGAGTACATTATCTTCTGAGAACTCTCGAGTTTGGCCTCATTCACAGGTGTGAACTGCCGCCTCTCACGATGTCGATCTAACATTTCAAGACGATGATGATTTGTTTCTTGTGGCGACATTTAGGCACTATCAGGTTCAGGTTTGGTCACCACAAAAGTATTCGTTTAAAAGTACTGCGACTTTGATGCTTCCTCTACAACGTTCAACTTCTAACTGATCTCAGACACTTAGGAGCAATCTCTCACCGACTAAATCTGTGAATGAATCTACTTTCAACTGAGAACTGACTTTGAGCTTCCTCTGCCAACTTCCACTCGGCCTCACTTTTCATCTCTCACGAAACTATACTTGTTGTTGTTCCTGTTGTTCTAAATGGAAAAACGTGACGAATCAACCGAGAGCTGAGATCTGTTTGTTGCCGACGCTCGTTTCGACTGGTCAGGCACTAAACTTGAAACGATAATGAACATCGTTTACATTCGATAAAGCTGAAAACGGTGATGTTGGTGGTTTGATGGTGAAAGTGAGTTCGACGAGCACCGAACACGTTTTGATTCAACCACTCAAGTGGAGAATATGAATTCAAGTTGGTCGGATTTCCTCCAATTCGCCCAGCTACAATCAGTTCGAATTTGTTCGCCAGTCGTGATTCTTTCTTCCTCCGGCTGGCCAGCATCGTCGTCGTTTGTGAACTATCTTCTTCTCTTTGAAATTTAGTTACGAGCCAAGTGAGCACGCGCAAACCAATTGATTTTCCCCCACAATGAGCCAAACAAGCAATTTGCAGCCGGGACGCAGCCGGAGCGATGGCGGCGGCGGCAGCGGCAGCGGCTCAAACACACCTGAGGCAAACACAATCATGAAGTCTCGAAGCGAGGGAACACTCTGACCAGCGAACTATGAGCAACAAAAATCGTGATTCAACAATCTAACTGCTCTCGTTTGCGCTGGTCGCGCGGGCGCATCGAATACTTGCCTGCGACCCAAGGAAGAGGAAGTCGGTTGGTTGATGGTCAAGAGCGAGGAGTCAATTTAGTTGGGAAAACGTGCAAACAATTGGCGGCGGCGGCCAGGTTGGTGTTGTCCACTCGAAGCATAACGAACAGGACGATGAGAAAGGCACCAGCTTGTGTCGGAAGAAGAATTCACGACTTGAGGACGACGGGAATCATACGACAATGATCCAGTTGAAGTGGTGGTTTGGTTTGTTGATGGTCGAAAGTTTGTAAAGTGCTTGCAATGTTTTGCGACCAATATACTAAACCAAATTCGAACTTTCGAGTGCCTGCTGCTTTCAGCTGCAATTTGTGTGGCTTACCCGGTGTAATTGTTGTTTGTGTCTAATGCTGTTGGTTAGCAAAAGCGACATCAAAAGCCGACCATCTACTAGCTCGAGTTCGCACTTGTTGATCGTGATCATTACTGTGAGTTGGCCGAGCGACGGCGCCATTTGCTATTGATGGTCGTGGCGGCTAACAATTGACTGTGTCCACTCGAGAGGTCCACTCGAACAGGAAAGTTTTCTAGATCCAGAAACAACAGCAAACTAGAGCCTAGTTTAGAGGAAAACCATTGTGTGCTTAGAATAGCTCTCGCTTGTAAATCGTCATCGCGTCTAAAGGTCGTGGTGGTCGCTCGGCTCAGCGGTTGATCATTATTGTCGTCGTCGGCGTCTTTCGAACGCCGACGTCAAATGCCGAATCGTTGTTTGTTTGTGTTGTTGTGAAGTGGAATTGAAGTGGACGACGCAAGTGGAGACAACACTGACAAGTTTTGATCAATTGTCGGCACCAACAAACTTCACTTGTTGTGCTAGCCACGAATTAAATTGTAGAGCACTCACACAACCTGTGAACAGGCATTCAGAGGCAATGTGATGAGAGAGAAGAGAGAAATTGTAACAATTCGATATTGCCCTCGGCGAGAAGCACTCTTGATGTGCTCTGTTGGCCTGGTAAATCTGAACAACTGACCAACACAAACATCGAATCTCAATCGTAGCCAGCGGCAAGGTTGACACAGTCGGGCACGTCATTCGATTCTCTTGATCAAAAGATGACAGCGACGCAAACTGGTCGTGCTCGCTAGATGATGATCGAATTGGCCCGCAGATTTTCTGTGGGTCGTTCCGCCTCCTCAAGATGGTCAAGGAAGTGCCAGAGTGTTGTGTCGTTTGCATTGACATGAGACGCAATGCGTCTCTTGCGCACATGGTTCGTTTTAATGGTTACGCCACACCACCATGTTCGATCTGGCACGGATTTAATTACGGGTTACGCAGTTTGCAGTCGTCAAGTCATCGGGTCTTATGACTCGACCATTGCCAACAAGAGCTGACCGAAGAGAAGTGAAAACAATCGAGAGTTGATATTTTCATAATTGTCTCTTCTCTTGTCCATGATCATGTGCAATCTGCCACAGATCTAGATGATGTTTCGCTTGTATCGAAAAGCGGTCGTCCAGATTGAAAGTTCCTCCTCGAGTGTAAAAGATGATCGACGTAATACCACAATCACAAATTTGCATTGTTCGCCATCTACTGGTGACAAATCGTAACGTTGTGGAGATCGGTGGTGACCACACGAAGCGACAGCGTGCCTTGTGATCTCGTTCGTTCACCTTGTGCGCGAGTTGATTGCCACAAAACAATCATTGCATACGGCGCGCAAGTGTTACGGCAAATCTGTTACTGCCCAAGAACATCACGCGCGTTCACTCGATGGAAGTTCTCCTTTGTGCGCCCTCCTGTCCTGCTTTTCTGCCGCTTTGGGTCTAACAACTTGGAGAGGGCGGCCCGCGAGAGAGGCACTTACAAAATGTTCGGTCGATTCGTTGCAATCGCCATCGGGAAGAAATGGCGACAAGAGAGGAGAGGTTGGTGTGCGTTGAAAGCGGACCGACCGGCTTTTCGTCCGCCCTCCCTTTCTCGTTCGCCTATCTGGCCCAACTTGCAAGTCTGCAACCAGCCCGCATGCAGCATGAGCCATGCGTTCTCCATCCAGGCAACTCGTCATCATCATCATCATCATCATCGTCGTCGTCTCATCGACGCCGCGGCGCGACTAACGCTCGAGTTTACGATTATCTCAACCACGGCTTCTTCTCTCACTCGCGTCAACTTTCTCCAACCACAAATATCGATTTAAACATTCTAAGCCAATTGATGATCATTACGAAATTGTTATCCAACTTATTGAATTTCAAAAACATAACCAATATTAGATTCAAAATTAGTAGAAATTTTGACACGATGGCCAAGCAAGTTTATGATGACAGCAAGTTTACCGGCGTCCGTTTGCCTACCAACATCAAGCCGGTTCATTATGATCTGTATCTCAAGCCCAACTTTGATGATTTCACCTTCTCGGGAAAGGTTGCCATCGCTTACCAAACCGTTGCTGACACTGATCTAACCCAGAATGTAGTATTACACGCGAACGATCTTAAAATTACTGATGGCAGTGTTAAGCCGCTTGGCGAATCTGATGCCTCGGCCTCTGGCACCAACAAACTAACAGCAGTCACATACAGCAAAGCCACCGAAACAGCCACACTAGAATTCAACGATAAGATTAGTTCAGGCGGTGTCATTGATTTGGTATTTACTGGTGTGCTCAATGACAAGATGAAAGGATTTTATAAAACAACATTCACCATAGGCAAAACAACCGTTCATGCGGCCACAACTCAATTTGAGGCCACAGACGCTCGTCTCGCTTTCCCCTGTTGGGATGAGCCTGCCTTCAAAGCAACTTTCACAGTTACTTTAGTCATTGACAAATACATCACCGTTGAAGAAAAACAGTATGAGCGTTTGGCTCTATCCAATATGCCCGAGGCATCGCGCTCAGGCCCAGACAATGAAGTCGAGGTGCGGTTTGAGAAGAGTCCCGTGATGTCAACCTACCTTCTAGCTTTCATCATTGGACCGTTCGAATATCTAGAAGGAGCCGATATGAGACGCCCCATTCGTGTCTACACCACTCCTGGCAAGAAAGAGCAGGGTCAATTTGCACTAGACGTTGCCTGCAAATCGCTACCCTATTACGAGGACTATTTTGGTGTAAACTATCCGCTACCCAAAATGGACTTGATCGCCATACCAGACTTCTCCTCTGGTGCCATGGAAAACTGGGGTCTTGTTACCTACAGAGAAACTTGTCTCCTAGTAGATCCAAATAATACCGCGACAGCAGGAAAGCAGTACGTTGCTCTTGTTGTTGCCCACGAGCTTGCTCATCAGTGGTTTGGTAATCTAGTGACAATGGAGTGGTGGACACACTTGTGGCTCAATGAAGGTTTTGCCACATTCATGGAATTCTTATGTGTAGATAATATCTTCCCAGAATGGGATATTTGGTCGCAATTCTTAACTGACGCTTATGGGCCTGCGCTCTCCTTGGATTCACTTCACAACAGTCATCCTATCGAGGTCCCAGTCAAACACCCGTCCGAAATTGACGAGATCTTTGATGCCATCTCATACAGTAAAGGTGCATCCGTCATCAGAATGCTATACACCTACATTGGGGACGACAATTTCAGAAAAGGAATGAAAGATTATCTTACAAAGTTTGAATACAAAAATGCAATCACTGAAGATCTCTGGGATTGTCTTGAGGCGGCAAGCAGCAAACCAGTCAGGAAGCTGATGTCCGGGTGGACCGCTCAAAAGGGCTATCCATGGTTGTCACTTGAATATTCACAAGATGGTGACAAGCTCAAACTAACTCTCACACAAAACAAATTCGCAGCTAACGGAGATGTGCCTGAAGAGGAAGCTGACATGAGCTGGATGATACCTGTTAGCACAATCACGGGCGACAAGCCCACCGATGCAAATCAGATTTGTCTTCTTGACAGTAGAACAAAAGAGGTCACCATTGAGGGACTCGGCAACAGTTGGCTCAAGCTAAATCCTGGCACCATTGGTCTTTATAGAACTGCTTACCCAGAAGGCTTAGTTGAGAGGCTATGGTCTGCAATTTTAGATCAATCCATGCCAGCAATGGATAGAGTGGGATTGCAAAGTGACTTTTTTGCATTATGCCAGGCAGGTAAAGTGGGCACTGTAGATTTACTCAAGCTATTGCAATCATTCAGGGCAGAAACTGTGTACACAGTCTGGCTTTCTATCGATGAGTGTCTTGGTCGTCTAAGCACCTTGTTGGCCAATACAGACTACCAGACTAAATTCCATGCATTTGGTCGTAATTTGTTAACTGACATTTTCAAGAAACTCACATGGGTCCCTAATGCTGGCGAGAAACACACAGATGCCATGTTGAGAGCTCTTATCATCGGCCGCCTAGTGGGATTTGGTGACGAAGCTGTGATTGAAGAGGCGAAGCGCATGTACAAAATGCATGGAGAAGCCGATAACAACTCAACCATTCCGGCTGATCTTCGTGGAGCTGTGTACCGGGCGGTAGCCATGCACGGCGATGACGCCTCATTCGAAAGTCTATTTGACATCTACAAAACCGCTGAATTGTCCGAGGAGAAGAGTCGGGCGGCTCGAGCGCTTGGCTATACCAAGGACAGCTCACGCTTGAGTAAAGTGGTCGATTTTGCTCTGTCAGATGAGGTCCGAAACCAGGATAAAATATTCTTCTTCATGCCAATCGGTGTTTCTAACCCATCGAAAGCATGGAAAGTTTTGCAAGACAACAAGGATTATCTGAGAAAAAAGTATGAGACAAGCCATTTGATGACTCGCCTAGTCAAGTTTGCAACAGAAAATTTCACAACTGTCGAGATGGCTCAGGAGATTGATGAATTTTTCAAGCAAAACAAATTTCCCGGTACTGAACGAACAGTCCAGCAATCAATCGAAAAAGTTCGTTTGAATGCGAGTTGGCTAGCTAGAGATGGCGAGGTAATCAAGCAGTTCTTGGAAACACATCAATAAATCTCTTAGGGTCAAGTTTTGGTCTTGATCATCTTGTTCAATCTAGTTTTTATTAGCTTCAAGTTGAAGTTGCTGTTTGTATATCGATGCTGGAGTCTGTGTAAATCAAGTTGTCTCTCACATGGTGAACAATCACGAACGACGCAAGGGTTACAACGATGCCTATGAGGAACAAACACCATTGTGACACTGGACTAGGGATCAAGTAGAGTCTCACAGGACTGCGTATGCTGTTCAAACTGACCGTCCATGCGGGATAATCAGGATTGATTATTATTTCGTCATTTGAGATTGCATATGCTGGACTATCTGAGGATAACATGAGCACTTGGGATTGAATACACATACCCAATGCTCCTTCGATAGGATCATTTTCACCATTGACGTATTGGTAACTGTAGACAAGACTAGCATAGTTCTCCTCGTGACATTTTGTGTAGTTGTAATCTTTCCGTTCGCCAATAAAGTAAGCCAACAGATTCGCTGTTATAGCGCCATTCATATCGTCTGAGCGCTTTGTTGGGTCTTTATAAGTAGGTATAGCACCACTGGGCATCCTTTGTCCAGCTCGGCAAGCACTTGTGAATAAGTGGCACTGTGCATCTATTAAGTAGCAATCCAAAAGCTGCTCAACTAGTCCCTTGTTAACTAATATCTCATCCGATTTATCGACTTGAAATGTGACTTGATACAGAGTTCGTGCTATGAAATTGGATACTTGAACAAGATGTTTCACAAGCTTGCTTTTAGATGTTTGATAAATATTATGGGAATCGTCATAAATACTATGATACAACAGGTTCTTGTATGTTTTGCCATAATTACTCAAGACTAAACCAGCGAATTTGTTATTTTTGTCGTCTGAAGCTCGACTTCGCTTAATGAACTCGTGAACGGATGCGGGTGGCAGGGGTAATTCATTTTCACGTACTAGATTAACTTTCTCACTAGATGCTATCCTTTGCATTACCTCGAAGATTTTATCTAGCTTCTTTTGAGCGGTGTCACGAGGGTCGGAATGGAAATAAATAGACTCCGATGATGGATAATTTGCCACCTGATCTAGATTTATGATGTAATCTATAGAACTTAAATTAAGATTTTGGATTGCTTCGCTTTGATTAGTGTGATAATAACTATAAGGGAATGCTCCATGTATCATATTGTGAACCATTCGACTAGAACCAGTATAATCGAACGGCTCTGAATCAAGAACAGCAAAGGCAATATTACGCTTACTCTTGACGACATCGGTTGAGTTTCGAACTCGTCCCAAGGCCTCCGCCACTGCCAACATAGTTATGATTGAGGTGAGTGTAGAGTCAGCACCTGGGCTGATCTCTGAGAACATTGAAATAGAACTGAGCTTGGTCACAAGCAGCACGACAGATTCTTGTTCAGCTACATCGGGCTTTTGAGTAATAGATGTATTAATTGGATGGAGAGGACCCTTGGCGGTCTTGTAATAAGCAAATATATTTTGGTTGTCGACTGGGGTGCATCTTCGTGCGTTCGATTGAAGTATTTCGTCGATCAAAAAATGACTGTTCAAACAAAAGGACGTATCCTTTGCTGCCATCATAAAACTATCCAACTGAATACCACATAAAGGATACGTGGCTTGAATCCGTGAAGATTTAGTAGGTGAGTCGATGGGGGTTTCATCTTTAACTGTCACTATCACATTGTTGTCCTTGAAACACGACTCTATGCTATCAATGGACTTCTTCTCGTTGATTAAAAAGATGGGAAATGGTATGTCCTCATAGAGAAGTCCTGAGACTGGCGACTCCTCTTGCCAGGCATGTTTACAATCGCCATATTGTGTGTCATTGGTATATAACCCGGAGTGTCTATTTGGACAGATATCGTCTGGGGAGAAAGGCGTCGAACGAGATTTGGAATCATCGTGCTCCTTGTCGAGAAAAACAACACCCGATACTCTACCTGGATTGTCTTTAAACTCAAGAATTATCTTACGCGACATCAAGTTCTTTTTCAATACTGCCATGTATGGTGGAGTTGGGCCAGTTTTTAGAACGTGATCTAGATCGACGGAATCCTCTATGATCCAAACAACTCCCAGGTTTCCTCCCAGATCTGATTGACAACCAACTTGATGAGTCCCATTTAGCCGTCTACTACAGTAGTGATTGCTCTGTAATGTTGAGTAAATTTTGTCACTAATTCTATCACCTATGCAAGAGAGATTTTTGAATAATTTGGAAATCTGTTAGTATGAGGGCTCATAATAATCGTATATACGTCAGGTTACTATCATTGGCACTTACCATTGGTGAGACTAATCAAAGATATGGCAAATATCAGGATGATTAGAGATGAATATAGTTTTATGTGCCTAATAAATTGATTGTTAGAGATCTTCATGATTAAGCTGAAAAGTTTTAGTCTTTGGTGATAATATCACTTTGGGTAGATGACAGTTCAGAAGAGAAATTGGGATGTTGTGGTCATAAATTTTGATATGTGTTTTACAATGGCCTGCTCTAGGCTGCAACGTGCGACCAGAAAGAATGCAACCGTTTCGCGCGCAACTTTCCATTCGCAAGTTGCGAGCCGGTACCAACCGCCGAATCCTATTCATCAATTATAATTTGCTCAAAAAACAGATACAAACAAAAATACTTCGATTGATCACAACAACAAGTTAAGAAATATTACAATTATCAACTGTCAGAAATTTGAACAAGGATGGCGCTAAACTACGACGGCACACCAAACGAGTTCAGATTGGACAATGCACCCAATGATTGTATCCAAAGTGTAAGATTTGGCCAAGTAGACAATCAACATCTGCTTGCAGCCAGCTGGGATTGTACTGTTAGATTATACGATGTTAGAGCCAATGAGCTTAGAGCTCAATATACTCATGAAGCTCCAGTTTTTGATGCAAGTTTTCAGGGCAACAACAATTGTTGGAGCGTTGGAGCTGACAAGAAAGTCAAAAGATTTGACTTTCAATCTCAGACAGAATCTGTAGTTGGCCAACACACACAACCTGTACGATGTGTCCAATACAATCAAGATCTCAACTTAATATGTACCGGTTCCTGGGATTGTCACTTAAAACTTTGGGATCCTAGATTGTCCGATTCGAGCCAGAAAACTTGTGTTGATGATCATGTGTTACCCGACAAGGTATACACCATGTCAGTTTGTGGCCATCGACTCATTGTTGGCCTAGCTGGTAGACGCGTCCTGATATGGGACCTTAGAAATATGACCTACGTCCAAAAAGAGTCATTCTTGAAATATCAGATTCGTTGTTTAGAATCATCCCCTGATCAGCGAGGTTATGTTGTGAGTTCTATAGAGGGTCGTGTGGCCGTTGAATATCTCGATCCAGCACCTGAAATACAAAAACAACGTTACGCCTTCAAATGCCACCGCAACAAGGATCCGGCAACCGGTTTGGAGATAGTTTATCCAGTTAATGCGATCAGCTATCATCGAAAATACAACACGTTCGCCACTGGAGGCTCGGACGGTTATGTTAGTGTCTGGGATGGCAAGAACAAGAAGCGAGTCGTACAGTTCCACCGATATCCAACCTCAATCTCATCTCTGAGTTTCTCACCTGATGGTAGCACATTAGCCACTGCTTGCTCGTATCTACATGCTAGCGAGGACTCTCATAATATGCGCGAAATACCAAAGGACACTATTTATATCAGGAGAATCCATGACCATGAAGTTAGAAACAAGGGATGATACATGCACGTGTATTGAAACTTCTACTTGTTTCTCAAAGAAAAAAAGCAAACTAAACACACGTACAATTTAATTATCTTGTGCTTGGTGATGGTGGCAGGGATGATTATTCTCTCATTGAGTGGACCATAAGGAGAGCATCAGGGTACAAATTTGCTGCTGCCTTATCTTTTATAGCATCAAAAGCCTCCTCGACCATATCTTTGACCTCTTTGCTCTCGTGATTTCCACAGTTATTGAGAACATTTGCAAGTTCTATCAGCAACTGAGATGAATTGGCATGATTGATTAGTTTCACTAAGGCATCTATTTGTTCCACTTGGTGGTCTTTTATGGTGTCCACGTATAACCTCAATAAATGTCTGATAACAATAGTTTTATTGCCAAGGGTTAGGTTCTCATAGATTTCAGAATCTGTGCTGAGATTGTAGATAACAAGTAAAAGTTGATTGAGAATGTCGTTCCTATGTTCCAGTGATTTTAGAATCAATTCAGGTATCCTCATGATGGTTAACTTTCTCTCCTCATCGTCGCTGGATCTGATATGATTAATGAGATCTTTGATTGAGGAAAGGTCATCACCATCAACGCCACTGCTGTTAATGGTGGTCATCTTGTGTTAAGTTTAGTGTGATGGATAAGAATAGTTATCTCATGACGAGACTCTGAAGTCCGTCGGAAGAATATGAGATTTTGTTTTGTTTTGATTTGTCGGTCTGTTATTGCAACCTGTGCAAAAGGATATTGGTCGATGAATCTGCAGGATGCGTCCGCGGGCAATGTAACTGCAGATTCCACAACTATGGCTGCTGCTGCTTCATCATCGATACAGCGATATAGCTATGCAGCATCGCGCGGTCTGCAAAGGTGTAGAGCGCCTCAGCAGCAGCATAGAGATCATGATCTAGTGTCAACAAAACGATATCTTTGTGCTATGTTTGTTCTATTTAATGTATTGGTCTGAAATATAATCAAACAAAATCTAAGTCAGATGACTCAGAATAGCATCCCAAGATTGCAACATTTGCTTTGATGGGAAACTATTGAAACAATTGAAACAAGTGTAGTGGCAGTGTCTATCGTCGCTGACCGATACCGCGCTTGAACTTGGTGGACAGAAGCGGCCAATAACAGCACCGATCAGCAGAGAAAGAGAATCACAAACATCTTGGATCGAGCCAATTTTATCCCTTGCAAACAACGAACGCAAGCTGCGTCTGGCCGAGCCGAACCCAACGGAGGGGGCGCGGCACAGTGCTTTGCATCGAGGGGCCGAGTTTTAATTCAACGTGCTATCAGTGCGGATTGATCTCACTAGCTTGCAAATACTTAAGTTGTCTCCCTGGTCGAAACATAAACTTCATGAGATTCTTAAGAATTGATCTGCGAAGAGTCGAAACCAGCGTCAAACAAGCGACGTCCATCTGCAAACAAAACGTCTGCCTTTCAGCAAGCAAAACAACCAACGCTTCAGTTGTAATTTGACTTGTTACTATCTCAACTGCAAACAACAACGACAACTTGTAGTTGGTTGTTTGAAACATTGTGCATATAAAAGGCCATCTCATTGTTAATTCTTGCAACAGTTTGACTCCACAACGGCGAACACAAACTACAAGCGTTTTCGGCAGGGACGCGCCACAATCAAAAACAAACTAGGCCAGCTTTGTGATAGATCGTCTAAAGAGGAGACACGTCCGGACACTCCGGAAGGCGGCTCAACTTACAAGTGCAAAAAAGCTGAAAATCCTCATCTCGCATTACACTAGGACGTGTTGTTTTGAGTCGTCTAATCAAGCACATCAGAATAAGACACCTCCATAAATGGGCCATCGATGAATAGTAAAAGGAAGCAACATTTCAGCTTCACGAGCCAGTCAGTTGAAGACAGATGGACGGTGAAACGCAAATCAAACGAGAGAAGACAGCAAATTTCTAGAAGCGGAGGATTAATTTAACAAGAACAAGGCAAGTACCAGGACGCCAGCGGTGGACCAACATGGACTCGAGACTCGAAGCGCTGATCGTGGACGCCGAGTGGCTGGTCAAGCAAAAACCGGCCACCGAGGACAATGACACTCGCGAAAATCGCCACAGACGCATCGAGTGCATGCTGATCCAGATTGACAAGATTCTTCAGTTCGAAAATGAGCTTTTGGACGACTGTCGGGTGGCCCTCGAGAAGATGTTGCATTTTGGTCTCTAAATTGGCCGACAAAAATAGCGAATGCTGACCGCTACGCTGTCGATAGCCACGAAGACATCCCAATATTCAACTTGCATGGCTGGCGAGAGTTTATTCAAACGATTGATGAGCACCTTTTTCCGTTTGCACGCAACCAAATCGAATGGAATATATCTATGATCTTAGTTGCATATCGAAAACAATGCAAAACATAATTTTGAATGATGGCATTCGAGAACTGCTCGAACAACCTCGACACCTCGAGGATTTGTTGAGTGTTTGCGAGCGAGGATTTTGTTTCGACACACCAGAAATATCACCCAAATTAATAATGGCCATAATGTTCAAGTGGCCACGTGCAACCGAATCAAGTCGAGGGGACGAGGAGTACTCGAACGTGATGAACAAATTTTTTAAAATTAATTCTAGTCAAAATGGAAGTGGAAAAAATCAAAAACAACCAATCGCGGATCTATTTGATGTTTTCACTTATTTGCGTTGTCGACACCGCCCACAAACTGTTGCGTGATTCATTTGCAACAGTTTTATCCAACTTGCCCGAATACGACATCGAGAAAGCGGACAATTTATTTGAAGAACTATTTAAACAAGTGGCTGGAAATATCAACCAACGAACAAAATTTAAACACTGAATTGGCGCTAATCAGTTGTCGTGCTCTACAGACGAGTTATGGTCACTCCGTTGTCTGTGCAACCGCGAATTTTTTCAAATATCAGACACAAGCTCGTGCCCAAGTCGAAGTCTATATCGTTGACAATTTGATTTGTCGGCTGAAACGTTTAAACGAGGACTTTAACGCCGACGACGACGACGAAGACGCCGATTCCAAAATACTAAACCACAGTCCGTACGATCGGCTTATTCCTCAAGTGCTTTATAGATTTTTGATGGCGTCCAAGGCGAGCCAGCCCGTTTTGGAACCAAAAGACGACCGCGAATCTTGATTGACGAACATTCAAAGCGTCGCTTGTT